>CM051383.1:8358320-8513320 GCA_028015245.1 Cardamine occulta | reverse complement strand
GGTACTTCGCTATCTCAAAGGTACCATGAGTTTTGGTGTATTTTATAAGAAAGGAGCAGTTGGTGGGTTAACTGTCTATACAGACAGTGATTATGCTGGTGACATTGACGATAGGAGGAGTACAAGTGGTTATGCCTTTCTATTGAGTGGAGGAGCTGTAACTTGGGCATCTAAGAAGCAACCAGTGGTGACCCTGTCCACAACGGAAGCTGAGTTTGTTGCAGCAGCTTATTGCGCATGTCAGTGTGTTTGGATGAGGAGGATCTTGGAGAAATTCGGTTTGAAGCATTCGGGAAGTACAACGATTATGTGTGATAACAGTTCAGCCATTAAGTTGTCTAAAAATCCTGTTCTTCATGGCCGAAGCAAACATATCGATGTAAGGTTTCATTTTCTAAGGGATCTTTCTAAAGATGGTGTTGTGAAGCTTGTGCATTGCAGAACCAGTGAGCAGATTGCGGACATCTTAACTAAGCCGTTAAAGTTGGATGTTTTTGTTCGTTTAAGGGAGAAGCTTGGAGTTTGTGACTACGTAAACTGATTGCTACCGCATTCAGTTTAAGGGAGGAATTGTTGGGTTTGATTCAGTCTTTTTAGTTGCAGAATAATCTTCTCTGTTTTAGAAGTCAAAAACAGAGTAAATGAGTTCCTAGTATTTCGTATGTTTTTGTTTTTCAGTTCCGTCTATTTTGCTTTCAGTTATTGTAGAAGACTTTGTCTTCATCTTAAGGCTATTTATAGCCAAGTACTTTCAGTTCAATAAAGCATCGAAGCATTCAGCTTTAGCCTTTTGTTCTCTGAGTTCTACAGTCTGATCTCTGCTATACAATTTTTCCAGGGAGAATAAAGAAGGAATTCTTCAGATGTTTTCAACTAGAAGAATTAGCGTAAGAGCGAAGAAGGAAGAACTCAGATCGTTGATCTGGTGGTACCGCCCCACCTGATTTATAGTAGTCTAGCTGATCCTGGCCGTCGAATTGAGATTATAGATTTAATCTTAAACTTTCCAATAGAAAATTTAAAGTTACGGAAATACCCTTCTCAACGTTCGTTTTAATATTAAGAGTTGTATTTAATATTTAATATAAGTACTTGAGGTTTGTTTCATCAAATCAGCCACTTAGGCATATTCTCTCAACTCTCTTCTTCGTTCTCTTCTCCAATCTTCCTCTTCAATCTTCTGTTCTTTCTCTGTTTGTTAGGCCAGATCTAACGCAAATTTAATTTTATATCTTTCACGAATCTCTCTCGCGATTGTATTTTTCTCCGATTTTGAATCGTAAGGGTTTTGTGTGTTTCATCGGTTTTACTTTCGCGATTGTAAATTTTCTTTGATTCAAAAAATCCTTTTTTTCTGATTTCAAAGTTTTCGTAAATTCAAAACCCCTCTTTTATCATGTTCTTTATCTTAGGATTTTCATTCAAAGTTTTTTATGTCTGGTCTTTCAAATTAAAACCCCTCTTTTAAAATCTGTGATTTCTTCAGTTTGAGACGGTTTTACTTTCGTTTCGTAGATTCGGAACTTGTTTTCGTTTCATTATTAAGATTAATTTCAAAGTTTGCAAATAAAAAAT
Organism: Cardamine occulta; assembly: GCA_028015245.1. Taxonomy (NCBI): domain Eukaryota; kingdom Viridiplantae; phylum Streptophyta; class Magnoliopsida; order Brassicales; family Brassicaceae; genus Cardamine; species Cardamine occulta. The sequence continues at coordinate 8,511,745 of CM051383.1, read as the reverse complement.
CATCTTTTATCGTTTTATTCTTATAATCTCACGGAAAAAGTTATTTTTGTATTTTACAATTTACGTTTCTTGTTATCAAATTAGGGTTTCTGATTATTTTGTGTTTTGCAAATCAGAAGCCCTCTTTTAAATTTTTGATTTCTTGTTTTCAATCTGTTTTGTTTTAAAAGTTTAATATTTGATTTGTTGTTGAGCTGGGCAACTTGATATATACAAACTTCATTAGACTTTGTGTCTAATGATTGCGAAATTTAATGATCTGCATGAACTCCATAGAGAATCTTGTTGAGCTGGGCAACTTTATTTATATATACAAGTTTCATTAGAGTTTTGGTCTAATGATTGGTAAATTCAATGATCTACGTGAACTCTATAGAGAATCTTGTTGAGCTGGACAACTTGATATACAACATTCATTAGACTTCGTGTCTAATGATTGAGAAATTCAATGATCTGCGTGAACTCTATAGAGAATCTTGTTGAGCTGGGCAACTTGATTTACAACATTCATTAGACTTCGTGTCTAATGATTCGGAAATTCAATGATTTGCGTGAACTCTATAGAGAATCTTGATGAGCTGGGCAACTTTATATATACAAACTTCATTAGACTTTGTGTCTAACGATGGGGAATGCTTAAGACTTTGTGTCTAATTATGAAAAATTCAGTTATCTGCTTAAGACTCTGTCTAATTATGAGAAATTCAATCATGTCCGTAAACTATATAGAGTATCTTGTTGAGCTAGACAACTTGATATATACAAATTTCATTAGACTTTGTGTCTAATGATTGGAAAATTCAATGATCTGCATGAACTCTATAGAGAATCTTGTTGAGCTGGGCAACTTTGTTTATATAATAAATTTCATTAGAGTTTGTGTCTAATGATTGGTAAATTCAATGATCTGCATGAACTCTATAGAGAATCTTGTTGAGCTGGGCAACTTGATATACAACATTCATTAGACTTCGTGTCGAATGATTGGGAAATTCAATGATCTACGTGAACTCTATAGAGAATCTTGTTGAGCTGGACAACTTTTTATATACAAACATCATTAGACTTTGTGTCTAATGATGGGGAATGCTTAAGACTTTGTGTCTAATTATGGAAAATTCAGTTATATGCTTAAGACTCTATGTCTAATTATGAGAAATTCAATCATGTCCGTAAACTATATAGAGTATCTTGTTGAGCTGGCAACTTGATATATACAAACTTCAGTTTCTGCTTAAGACTTTGTGTCTACTGATGGGAAATTCAATTATCTGCTTAAGACTTTGTGTCTAATGATGAAAAATTCAGTTATCTGCCTTTAAGACTTTGTGTCTAATGATATTCAATAATCTACTTAAGACTTTGTGTCTAATGATGGGAAATTCAGTTATCTACTTAAGACTTTGTGTCTAATGATGAGAAATTTGATAATGTCTGTAAACTCTCTAGAGTACCTTGTTGAGCTGGACAACTTGATATACGAACTTCAGTTTCTGCTTAAGACTTTGTGTCTATTGATTAGGAAATTCATTGATCTGCGTGAACTCTATAAAAACTCTTGTTGAGCTGGACAAGTTGATAGATACAAACTTCAGTTTCTGCTTGAGACTTTGTGTCTAATGATTGAAAAGTTCAATGATCTGTGTGAACTCTCTAGAGTATCTTGTTGAGCTGGGCAACTTGATATACGAACTTCAATTTCTGCTTAAGACTTTGTTTCTAGTGGATTTGGAAATTGAGAGTTTGAGAAATATATTGCTGGGCATAATTCAATAATCTGCATATATCAGTCTTTTAAAAAGGCTTGTGGGAAATTCAGTTATCTGCATATTCAATGGAGAATAAATGTTCTTTGATTTAACATACAGTATTCATGTTATTTAAAACATGAATACACAGTCAATGGTCTGCATATTGATGGGAAATCAATTTCTTTATAATAAAGCTTGTCCATTGGGAAAGTCAATAGTCTGCATGAACTCTGTATCTTGCTGGGATGGGTGTTAAAATAAATATTCAATCCTCTGTATAACTGTGGGGGAAATCAATATGCCTTATAATGAGGCTTGTCAAATCAGTTCACAAGAAGTACAAATTCAATCATCTGCATTATATCGATGAATGAGAAAATAAGTTCTCTGCATATAACTCTAATAAAGCTCTTGCTGTGATCTCAAGATTGGGAGAAATTCAACATTCTGTACAAACTCTATTTTGTTGCCATTGGACAACATGATATAAGAATACTTCAAGTTTCTGCAGATACTCCATCTTGTTGTGCTGGGACAACATGATATATACAATAGTCTGCTTAAAGATCTCTTTGCTGAAATGAGATATAGCAAGACAGTATTCAATAATCTGCTAATTTATAGAAGAGGAAAAAATATATTTTTCATAAGACTTGTTAATGATGTTTCTAAGATTGGGAAACTCACTTGTCTGATAAAACTCTCTTTGTTGTGCTGGGGCAACATGAACACATAGTGATGGGAACTAAATCTGACTGGGGAATTCAATACTCTGCATGAACTCTGGGACAACATGATGATGATCAATATTCTTCAAACTAATGGAGGAGTCAATGTCTTTTAATAAGGCTTCTTTAGTACTGTCTCATTGAGAAATTCAATTATCTTCTAAAGTTGCAGCCTAACTCCAAGACAATATGACAAATGTTCATTAATAGGACTTGTCGAAAGATACCATAAATTTGGAAATTTAATTCTCTTCTTGCTATCCATGACAACATGATGTACATGTCAAGATCAGCTGAATGTACTAAATCCTATACTCTGTTGTGTTTGGAAAAATATGAATAGAATATTCAAATGTACATGGCTCTGCGTGATACAAGAATCTGACATCTTGGCCAGGAGGTAAGTGTTTCATCAAAGTTTAAACCAGTGTTATTGTTAGATTTTGACATTGGTATAGCAACATAGTAAGTTCACTTTTCTTTTTTTTTAGTTTTATGTATTTGTCTTGCAAATGTTGTTAAGTCATTAAAGAGTAAATCCATTTATGTTTGTTTCACTGTGTCCTAACCACATTTTTGGTGATTGATTCTTAACAGGGAGATCGATGTATTGCAGATTATATTTGTCCACTATTGATCAGGTAAATTTTCGTAACTATAAGTAGCCTATATTTTCAGCTTCATAATCTGTCTCAGGTTTGACTTCTTTATCTCTCTCTCCCATAATTTCTAATATTATAGTGTTATTATTTCAGTTATAGGAGAAATAATCTCATATTTGATGAAGATTTTGTCTCTTTGTCTCCAATTCTGAAATTTATGTCTCGTTTTTTGATTTTTAATACTATTGGTTGTTGGTTGCATTTAAGTCTTTTGTAGTAGTAGTAACATGAGTTCGTTCGTCCAATGTTTGTGTCAGAGACCAAATGACTTTTGTTTTGAATGGGTTTTTATTTGCTTGGAGAAAGCCTAATGAAGATATGTAGATTCATACACACTCTTCATATATACTAAAACGGTACTAATAAGGAATTATATAGCTCATGAATGTTCAGCATCTTATAGTTTTTTTTTTATCTTTGTGGCCTATTAATATGTGTTTACATCTTCTTATAGTTTCTTTACATGAGTGTCTAATTCTTTACCTGAAAATTGAGCTATCATAGGAATTCAGCAACTTTTGATCAGGTAAGTTGTGATTCGTAGACCTTTTAATGAAAGCTGCAAAGTTGTAGAGAAATTGCAGGATTTAAATGGTTATCCAGGGAAAGTTAAGTGGTTTTTCAAAACCAAAGATATTTCCTAATTCCTACAACAAAAATACTTACCTCTATTAAACTTTTGAACCTTTGATCTTTTATGATACAGAGCATGACTATATGATTAGTTTATTATTAGTGGCAGAACTGAAGCTTTTTATCAGTTACAGGTATGAGGTATGCCTTTTTCTTTTGACTTTGAAATTTTGAGTTCGTTTGACATTATATTATTTTTTTGTTTATGATTAGATAAAAAACCAATACATGAACACAAGTATAAAATGTTATCACAAACATAAACACGTACAATTTACTTATAAAAAAAAGCAAACGAGAATCTAAAAAAACACTTACAATGTTCAAGTCAAACGCAGAAGTCATGACACAAATACAAATCCACCACGAATTTAATTGCGAACACAAACATATAGAAACATCATGTAAAATACAAATTTGACTGCCATGGCTTTTGTTTTTGAGGCAGAACTCAAGGTTTTTCTCAGGTACGCCCTTCTCTTTTGAGTTTTGACTAATTTTGAGTTCGTTGGACATTATATATACCTCAGTTATATGCCAATTAAGGTAATAATATTGTTTGTTTATGATTAGCTAAAAGCCAACACATGAACACAAATATAAAATGTTCTCACAAACGTAAATACGTATTTTTGTACTAAACATAACACACAACACAAACGATAATCTAATAATAAAATTTAACGCAACACAAAGTTCACAATTACAATGTCCAAGTCATTACACAAATACAAATATACGAAAAAGTTTGTTTTCCCACCACAAATTTAACTGTGAATACAAATATATAAAAATTCCGTGTAAAATACAAATTTGACTGCCATGGCTTTTGTATTTGTGTCACCACAAAAAAATATTTACAAATTTGACTGTCATGGCAAACATAAAACATCGAAAGAATATTGAACCAAGTATATATATCTATATATATACATAGTTTAGTTCAACCAAATAATTTAAACTTCTTTAAAAAAATTTAATCAACAAATATACTGTGACCCAAATTGTTTTATAAAATAATATGTTAAAAAAAATATTTAATTTTGTTTTAAAAAATATTCACCTATATTGTTTGAATCGAATTGAAAATTTTAGTTTGAGAGAGACATACAAAAAAGTATATCTGAAAGTACTCAAACCCATAAAAAATTTTAGTACCAAAATACTCGAAATGTGTTAAAATACCCAAAATACCAATTACCAAAAATATATATGTGTGTTAATGTATTATGTTTTGGGTATTCGAGTACCTGATCGGGTAGGTATGGGCATTTGTGTATTCAAATCGGATTCGGATAGAAACCGATCGGGTTCGGATCTTTTGGGTAGAGAAGTTTTAGACCGGTATAGATACCCACATAGTTTTGGATCGGATTTGGATCGGTTCTATTCGGATTCGGATCTAAAAAATTATAACCCATAAAAACCCAAAAAAAAAAATCGGGTACAAATCGGTTCGGGTATTTTCGGGGATATTATACCCAAATTCGGTAAATTTAGCTTGGATGCCCTTACACCAGAAGAGAAACTCAATTCTGCACTGCTGCTGAGTAGTCGGACTTATCCACCAAGGATATTTATGTTAGGGAGACACGCGCGCATTCCTGACAACAGATACAATACCCGAAAATACTCAAATCCGTAAAAAAAATTAATACCAAAAACATATATGTGTTAATGTATTATGTTTTGGGTATCTGATCGGGTAATACCCAGAACAGAACCAATACCTTCATATACATGAGATTAGGATCCGATTGGTAAATTGAACATACCCGAACCCGACACAAACTGTTTTCTCGGGTTGGTTTCGGTTTGGGTAAATGAGTTCGGGTATTATGTCCAGGCCTACGATCGAGTATGAAGTAATACCCAGAACCGAACTGATACCCATGTGTATATGAGTTTAGGAGTCGATGGATAAATTGAGCATATCCGAATCCAATCCAAACCTTTTATTTTAGATCGATTTCGGTTCGGATAATTGGGTCCAGTTATTATGTCCAAGCCAATTGGATGGTATGATTACTCCAAATTATTTTACCTAATAAACAAATTATTATTCCAAATTTAACGTCATTTTAAAACTATTGTTTCTTGAAAAGTTAAAGCTGTTGGTTCCTTATAACTCTGTTTTTTTAATTATTGAGTGTTGATGCCCGCAAAATATAGAATTGTATGTAGGGGGCTTAGAGTCTCATAGCCACTTTAACGGCAACATAAAGCTCCCCAAGACAGAAATTTGCTGCATAATTTCTCCTAGAATTGTGCCTACTTCTAATCAATACACTTATACACATACTCCGCATCAATTAACACACTAATCCAAAATAAATCAAATTCATTAGGCATGCTTTAAACCATCAATATCTATATGCTCGGAATCTAACTTTTTGGAAGCACACTTTTTCATGTCTTATAAGCTACCTCTTTCACAAATAAAATATATAATAAAAACTTCATATTATTATATGAAATATGAAATGTATCTAATCATAATCTAGTTAACCGACTTGGACAAGTGTTATGTCACATTTTTATTCTGAATAATTTTAACAGTAACAACACTAATACAAACCCATAGATCATTAGTAACTTAATATATTAGTTTTCATCAAATTACATTACCACATTAAGTCTTTCCAATCATTCAAATCAAAGATAATAGGGACGCGTATTAGCATCACCCACAGGCATAGGATAATAATCACATATAATCCAAATCAACTCATTCTCATGACACCTGTACGAGCCACAACCAAGACTGAAAGATTGATTAGCCACCATCTGAGTATAATGGCCACAAACATCTTTACATTTGTTGGTGACATGATCGTAGTTTGGCTTCTCCGTTAACCAATACTTTGCAGCGATAGGACCACTCATTTGGTCCTTAGGTTGGACCCATCCTGCAGCTATATTCTCACCATAAGGTCCACCAGAATGTTTGATGCAGCTTTGGCTTGTTTTTCTGCGAAGTTTTGTGCATAGGCTGCAACGGTGTCTTTCCATACCAATGGAGCCACCCCGACCGCTGCTCGAATCATGTTGTGAACTGCTAGTGTTTTTTCAGGTTGGACATCATCTATTGGTTTAACTTTGGGTAGACCATAAGCACGAGTTAAAAAAAAAAAGAGAATAGTGTTAGTACGACGAAGCTATAACCAAAAGACGACATTGTGTTTTGTTTTTGTGAATTTTTGGAACTTATGGTTATGTGATCTCTGTTATGATTCTTCTTCCTCCCTTTGTAAGCCTAAAAATAATAATTAAAAAATAGACTCTGCAAGTATTTTTGGGATTATATTATTAAGGGACAAAAAAAAATGGTTTGGTGGGGTACGAGCAAATTTGGAAGGTTAATCTTTCTATTAAAGCATTCTCATTAGTCAATCTCAGATAATTTATTTTTTAGAAATCTCTTAACATAACATGTATAAGTTTAGCATGAATTCTTGAATTTCAAAATTATGAAAAGACATATATGTATATAGTTAATCAATTCTAAATTTGAAAATTTAATAGCAGAAATATATCATGAGATTGAATGCATCCTATGACTAGATAGACAAATATAAAAAAAGTTTTAAATTAAAGTCTTCAAATTTTATAGATTTATGATTTCTGATTTAGTTTGATTTTTTAAGCCAGAGGTCTATCAACAAACATGAAAAGAAATAAAGCTTTTGAATGAAATGACTTTATTAAGCTAAGACTTATCGTTACAAATTCAACTAAACTTAATAATACACCAAGTAATTTCTCGAGTTGTACGCGGGAATAATGAATTAAAAAACAAATCATAAAAAGTTTGGCATTGTCTTTACTCTTTGGGTATAAATCATTTTTCTTGATACGTACTTGTTAAAACTTCATCAAGATCACCGTTAATTATCATGCCTTGAAATATTTTATCCATTCTAAAGTTTCATTTATGTTGTATGTAGAAATAAAGTTAAAAATATATCAAATATTTGTTTTTATTCGGATATTAGTATATATGATAAGTATTAGCATCCCAATATCAATCTGGTTTAGGGATAATAATAATATGATAACCACTTTTAAAAGATAAATAAAATTGAAGACAAACATAAGTTTTGTTGTAACTTGTTAAGTGTTTACTCGTAGATTGTTCCATTTCAAATTAATCATTTTTATTCATGTAATCATGCCACAAAAGTCAGAATCAATGACGTGAAACACGATGGGGTTAATCCCACCGAAAATGGAGTTAGACACATGTTCCTGTCATCAAAAAACCAAAAGAATGTTAAGAGGGATTTGGATTTCTAAAACTCCGCATAATAAAAAAACAAAGGATAAAGCTTTACCCTCTCAATTCGCATGTTCATAGGTGGCTGACTCGGAGACTTTGACTGCCCAAAATACCCTTGGTTTCCTACAGAAAACTGCTCCAACGTGGGTGGCAAATGAGAAACTTTTTCTCGACAAGGCTCATCAGTGACATCAATATTACCCATGGGATGGTACTGAAATTTGCCACTTGACGACGGCCTACTACTGACATGACCAGATTGTGTTTCTTTCCCACAAGGTAGCTGTTGTGAGAACTTCGAACGAAAACTATCACTTAGGTTCTCCTTTCCAGAAGTCCCCATTTTATTTGATTCGGTCATGACTTCAACAGCATTATTATTCACATATGACTCAAGAATTTGACTGCCGTCTCTAGGTTTCAGTTGAGGGATAGCTTTCTCCACAGAGTTATTCTCCAATTACTGTTGGATATTTCCCTGGACATCCCCCCTAGAAGGGCTAGAATCATTTCCTGCACCAGCGATGCCATATACATAGTTTTCCCTTTGCATTTGTGGATTTTGTGTGAAATGATTCTTCTGTTCTAACGGAGCAGCAAAATGGGCATTAGAAGCAGCCTTCCAAATACCAAACCTATCTTCAATGCCCTCATTCTCTCGAACAGAACACGAATTATTCTCTCCACCAATACCATAACTTGAAGGATGAAACATATTTCCAGCCATTTGACTCCGTTGAGCCATTGGCTTCTCCAACAGGCCATGATCTGAAACATAATTTCCTTTGTCCTGCAAATGTTGAACAGCTGCCCGAGTAGAATCACTGTGGAGTCTCTCACTTAGTGCATTTGAAGTCTTGACACCAAAATCCTGGGCCTTACTACCAACATGTGGGCCAGTATTGTTGTTAGCCCAACCATGTCCGCCTGCATCATCACTGGATGTTTCTGCTACTGCAGATTGCATAAGAGCACTCCAACTCCCACTTTGCAATGAGGGGCATGCATCAAAAAGGTCAGAACTAAGATTTCCAGTCAAGCTCATGTCAGTGCTGTTTCCAAATGCTTCCCACAAATTGTCATCCGAACCAAACAAAATCTTTTCCTCTGTTGGATCTAAAGTTGTCGACTTCTGCAATGTATTTATACTTTCAGGCACTTTCATTGATGATATTTCTGATAAACCATCCACCTGACCAAATTTCTCCTGCACTGAAATGTTCCTATTATAGGAACCATCTTGCTGCAAACTTTCAACGTTGGGCCTATTATTTGAACCTGGAACTGATGTATGGGAGAAAAATAGTTTCTCATGGTATGTGGATCTAGGGAGCATATGACTATCCTGTACATCACCTTGATTCAGAAATGAAGTTGGCTGATTGGTCAAAGAGGAACTCCTGTTCGCAGAACCATGCTGGGCAGCTAACATGTTCATCTGGACAGAAGAAAAGGCATTTTGAGGTGCCTTTGTCCCACCAACAGGCAAACCATACAAGGAAGGTTCAAATGGTTGTGCCACTAAGTTCGTCTGGCTGTGCTCAGGGGTAATCATGAGCCCACTGGATGAACCTTGAACAACTGGCGAGATGCCGCGATGCATCCAGTTTGTATTTCCTGTCATAAGATCAGGCTGCCAACAATTATTAGACGCATCCTGAAGAGGGATACCATTAATCAAAGGATGTGACTGTTTCACTTGAGCGACTTCCATTGACTGCATTTGAATTCATAGAATTGAGCTGCCTGGCCTCTAGCTGTTGCTTTTGAAGTTGTTGTTGCATTTGATATTCATGCATTTGCTTAGCCATAACATGCTGCTTTAGTAGTTGCATATCATTGAATGTCATCTGCTGCCTTGGAAAAGGCTGGAGCATACCAGGGTGCTGGCTGTTCAATTGTTGTTGACCACCAAAGAAATCAAAATTAACCGGAGATTCTTCCATCTCAAACCTCATAGGAATTTTATGAAGATCTGGAGTGAATCCTATCGCTGACAACATATCCCTACTAGATTCCACATCCACTCCCAAAAAGTTTGCCTCATTTGGCGATGCCTGTAATACTAGGTTCCCATGCATGTAACCATTTGTGGGTTACTGGTGTTGTTGCACTGCACTTCTGGAGAACTCAGACTTCATACGCTGCTGAGTAAAATTCAAACCATGTTGTGAATTTGAAGACTGAGCTCTCTCGAGATGAACTGGAATAAGCAAGAAAGCTACGTTTAAAAGCTAACAACCAGAGCAACATACAGCATATAAGCTAGAAGCTATGAAATTAAACATATATATAGAGCATAAGTTGTGGAATTCCCTGTCGTAAGGAGACAAAAATCCATACCAGATTGTTGAGTGCTATAACTCTTCAGATTGGTAATTAGGGATGGGTTTATCTGCCTCTGGTTGCTGACTAGACCATTACTTAAACTGGACCAGCTTCCGTCAACAACCTGAGACTGATGCTGGCCTTGAGATAGGCCTTCCTGTTCAAAGAAATTGTGGATCTTCTCTCCAAATTCGTTTCCAGGCATAGATTCAGCTACTATAAATTATTTTTAAATAACTGCACCTCAAAAAGAAACAGAAACGAGTTCAAGATTGTGTCTACTCTGATCTAAAATTCGAATGTAAAAAAAATTAGAGAGCATTTAAACACCTTTTTCAGTTTTTCCCGAGAATTCATGAGCTAGCTCCAACTGACATGCTCTGGACATTCGTAGATTTTCCTGTTAAACACACAAAACACACTGCAGATTAAAATTGAACCCAAAAAGTGAAACAAAAACAGTAAATAACATTGATACAGGAGAAAGCTAAAACAAACGTTGTTTCTACAAATAAAGAAAAAAACCACATGAAACAAAACCATCAGGCAAGATCGTTTTGGGTTTCAGCAAGCTGAAAAACCCACAGACCAGCGAAGCGAGACTTTAAACTTTGAGAATCGATACAAGGAAACCTGAATCAGCATTGTTTCCTTAAATGGGAAACCGTACACTGAAGTCTAAACGACCACTAAGCCAAATCCTAAGCTCCTAATCAACTTCTGAATCTAAAAGACACTTCATTTGCACACCTAATCCAATAAACTCTAGAGCTCATTTGCAGTGAATGTCATCAAGTTCCTTAAACAAACAAAAAAATAGCTGAATTTCCATTTCACCACTGATGGCAGCTGAAAATTAAGCTACTTTATAAAATTTACAGAATTTCTTGGAAATCTCGCAAACCCAATCGAGATCAAAATTGTCGCAACACAATTTCACTCCAAATCGAAGCTTTGGTAAACAATGAGCATTACGATAACCGAGAATTCAAGCTCAAACGAGAGCCTTTAGACTTCAATCCTAGCGACACGCTCCAAGAATTGGGTAAAAATCATTCCTTTAAGGAGATATAAAAAAATTAGGGTTTCCACAAAGGGAAAGAGAGGTGTGAACTTACACTTGTGTCCCGTTTAGCCGTACAACAAATGGACGCCTGAAAAGCTTTCTTCTCCGACTTCAATATCTAAGAATAAGCTAGGGTTTTCGAATCCAAGAATTAACGAAACCATGGAAGAGAGAGATAAAGTGATCGAAAGCAGTGCGAAAAATTTTCAACGGCGAGCGCAGGAGCAAAACCGAGGTTCGGGTCCAAAGCAGATGGCTCGTCAATCAAAACTCTCTTTGGAATCAGAGGATTTAGACGAGAGTGGCTGTAGAGTGGGCCAGTGACAAGACCATTATAACCAAACCCACCTAAACGTCAAGACGACACCGTTCTGGCTGGTTTCAACATAATTAAATTACAATACAATAGCGGGCCATAATGTATGGGCCTCAAAACCCCAATTGAATCCATCCTCTTAAGTCCGATCAAAAGCTCGCCGACGCCATAGCAGAAGCAGAACCCAAATGGCGACGGCGAGAACGGTGAAGGATGTGTCGCCGCACGAGTTCGTCAAGGCATACGCCGCTCACCTCAAGCGCTCCGGCAAGGTATTACTCTCAATTATTGATTATATTCCTCAACCACGCATTCGCAGATTCTGATTCGAAATTCGTTAGTAAACACCACAATATAAGCAATTCCTTTCATGTAGATTGAGCTGCCTCCATGGACCGAAATTGTCAAGACTGGTAGGTAAATTGAAAGAGCTTAACCCATATGATCCTGACTGGTACTACATCAGAGCTGGTATGCTAACAAACTCTTGAGTCGAAATCGTTTTAAGGCTTTGTAGAATAACTTTAAGAGTGGTTATGAGAGATGCATTTTATTTGTTAGCTTCCATGGCTAGAAAAGTCTTAAGTGAGAGGTGGTCTTGGAGTTGGTGCATTCCGTAGGATATACGGAGGAAGCAAGAGGAACGGAAGCCGTCCGCCTCACTTCTGCAAAAGTAGTGGCTCGTCACATTCTTCAGCAGCTTGAGACTATGAACATTGTTGACCTCGACACTAAGGGGTTAGTACTTAGTAGTGTGATTTGAAATATAGACACAATTTTTTTTGGGTAATGTTGATCATGTTTATTGGGTTGTCGTGCAACCAGTGGGAGGAAAATCACATCGAGTGGACAAAGGGATCTTGATCAAGTAGCTGGAAGGATTGCTGTCGCCCTCTAATGGCTCGAGCTGCCAAACTTGTGACAAACTCTATTGAGTTTCAAAGGTTTTTATTGTTGAGAGTTCTTGGAGTGAGTTCACTTGTTGTAGCTTTCACTCTCTTTTTTTTGTTTTGACTCGGTCTTTAATGATTATTCTCTTTTGCTCCTCTCCTATCTGAAGTCTCAGTCCCTGAGTTTGGCGACTTTAATTGAAATAGCCAGCGGACAAGAGTAAAGCCTCAAAAGTTTAACTGAATCCACCTGGGAATTTCTCTAATCATCTTTTAGAGTTACTAGGGGTTACCCCATACTACGAGTGGGACAGACACTTTTATCCGTTTTTTCGCTTTTCCACTTGGATAATTATTCATATTGGAAACTCAAAGAATATACTAATTTTTAATAGATAAAAAAATTGTGGCAAACAAATTTTAAAAATAGACATAAGTGTCTACTCTATTTATCCTTAAGCTTGTATCTATTAAGTTTTGCTTATTTAAATTAAAAATGTCTAAAAGTACCAAATTTTTTACTTTTTTTTATAATAGCACAATAATTCAAAACATCTTGTAAATAGTTGTGCTCTAAATGCCTAAACCCGCTTCTTCTTCCTTTATATTTTCTCGTTAGTTGCTTGGTGATAAACCTTTAGATCCTTCCCCTATATTATAGAAAAAGTTGCACTCGCTTTCTTTATCGCTTCTTGATATTTATTCGCAGTCGATCTCCCATTCTAATTAAATTTTTTATTTATGAAGGGTAGTGTTAAAATCAAAGAATTAATTCTTACTTTAATGGTTTAAGCTATTACCGAAGTTAATTTAAAATTCTGAAGAAAACGTGGAAAGAGTAGAGGCGTCTTTTTGTTACATTATGACATACTTTCAAATACACAAATAAGAAAACGAAACCTTTTTAAAATTCAAACTAAGTAAAATTCATACATCTGGTAGCAACTTAATTAATAGCTCCTAATCAAGTCATGTCTGACTTAGGTGATGATAGGTGATGATCACTTAAACATATATGTACTCCCACCATATCATGTATCACCAAAATATCTGTTATTCTAATTACACTATTGTATCTTAAAATTTACTAAGATATATATTTTCTAGTCAAATGTGGCACACACGTACATATCTCTAAAATGAATCAAAAGAGAATACATGATGACGCAAAACCCCAAGTTTGAGTAGAGTGGTAAGGGCAGTTGAAGAAAGAACGTCCCTACTCTTTCCTCTTCATCTTTTATTTATTAGCTTATCCTAATTGAACACTAACAAACAAAACCGCTATTTCACATTTTCTAATATATTATTACTATTCCAATTAGATGTTTGTGTGTGTCTACAAGATAGCTAGCAAACCTATTACTGATCAATCACGTTTTTCCTAATTTTAACAGTAATTATATAAAAGCAATATGTTTGACCAATAAATAAATAAATTAAAGCAATGTATTTTTATGATTATTGCCTCGTCTCCGTTTTTATCACGAACTGTTATTTCAAAGCGGTACCTGTAGAGACATAAATCGTTTAAAAAGAAGTATGAAAACATTCAAATAAAGGCTTGATGTTGTTGTTTTTATGGTGGATGAGTATTTAAAATAGCTATACAGAATCTAAATATATAGGAACGGGTATTTACTGTTTGTAAAGCTAATTTCCTTTTATTGTGATATAGTTTGTGGACCTCGTATGATTACCTGATGAGGCCGATATTGTTTTCTTTGTTGCAGTGTTCGCATAACATTGATGTTGGGTTATTTTTGCCTAGTTTTGTGTTGCAAGTGTTGCATGAGATATAGTATCATCCAGATGATGATACAAATTTGACAATTGTAGCATAGCAATGGAAGCTGGAAGTCTGGTTATAGAGAAATTGAGGTTTTAGAAAGTTTAATATAGAGGAAGTTGGGACTAATGAGATGGAGATTTTGAGTATAGCCTGTCGGTTTTCATTCTGCAGGAATTGGAGGATTTCATTTATAGTCACAGTCTCCAATTTAGTAATAGCAGAGGAGGAGCTGGTGATAGTTGGGAGAGCAGTACCAGTTTCTCCTAACCTGTTTGTAGTTTTGGTACATGCGTTACTTTTGCTGAAGATTATAAAGATAAGCAACTGTGTAGTAGTGTTTACCATGCCATAAACAGTTTGGTGTCTGGTATGTCCGAGTCAAAAAAAAGGCGTGTGGCTGATGTGAAGCTGACGGAAAAAGCAGAGCCACTTGTTTTTGGGTTGACTGTGGTGATTAGGAGGACAGCTGGTTTGGTTTCAGCCTGATTCCACCGTTCACAGAATTTTCCAGCTAGGCTTCCCCAAAAGTAGATGCGAATGGTTTCATCGTTGGAAAACAGAGATATTTTTCTTATATTTTTGTGAAAATGTAAACAATGCTGCAGACTTAAACAAAGTATGACAATCTCAATAACTCAAACAATGCAGTTAACAAACATTAAGAGAACACAAAATGAAGTAGGTAAGTACCATCAATGAAACAATGAAGTAATGTTTCCTGAAAGAACCGAGTTAATTGGGTAAATAGAACCAGAAACTTGACTACTTCTATGGCTTGAAATAAACTGAACCATGCATGCTTTAAAAACAGAGTTAATTTGCAAAACAGGACCATGAATTTGAGAGCATCTATGACTTTAAATGAACTGTAGTAGGAGAGTTTGACAGCTTAAGCAAAAGATTGGCAAAACCAAACAGGCATGAAAGTATTCAAAAAACAGAATTTTAAAATTGATGTGGATTATTACTCTTTCATTAGTAAATGCAAGAGGACTATCTTTTGATCGGGAGCCTTCAACTTCATGAGTTTTTTCCATTGTGCTAGGTGAGTGGAGATTGTCACCAGTAATTAGACGAATCTGTCCAATGACATCTGCAATACAGAAATAGTGGCTTTTACAATTTCCATGTGAATGGTTACAGGGGTAATAAGGTTTTTCTTACCAAACAGCTGCGTATTTGTGTCAGCAATGGCGGCAAAATCTTTGAAGGTGCGGAGTCTGAACTTTTGTTCTTCAATGTTATGGGCTTCGTGAGGCATTGGGATCATTGTTGTCTTGTTTGTGAAGCAGATGCCTTGCTTGTAGTCAGAGACTTTGTAGAGTTTTTTGTAGTGAGAACTTATAAATTTGCTGAGTTTGTAAACTGAGCTAGGCTTCAAGTTTTTTTCGTGGCTGGATATGCGGTTTGCGGGTATGAATCCGTGAACTGCATTGGACTATAGGATTATGATTAGATGGGGTTAGTAAATAAATAAATACATCATTAAAACAGAATGTGGTCAGACACCACATTACATATATGTCCTAATAATCAATTTAATATCAGCTTTACATCACTAATATCACATTACATCACATGTCTGGCCACATTACATCACTAATAATCAATTTCCACATCACTGAGAGACCACATCATTCAGTTCTATGTGAATATTACAGACGGACAGAGTTAATACAAACAGAATGTGGAATTCATTTATACACGAATCATAAGCTAAGACATGAGGACACCACATTACATATATGTCCTAATAATCAATCTAATACCAGTTCTACATCACTAATATACAAACAGAATGTGGAATTCCTCTATACACGAACCCTAAGCGATGCCATGAGGGCAGAGTTTAAATTAGATACATACTTGAGATTCGATGAGTAGTAATTCAAGGCCGATGAGGATGTCGCCTTTCTTGAAATTTCGGGCTTCCCAGTAGTGGATTAGGCGGACTAAAATTTCTTCATGACAGTAATCGCCATCAATTTCATCAAGGATGTTGAATGTTAGTGGTTGGGGAGGTTGATGGATAGATTCTGGAGCCATGTTTGGGTTTGCCGGAGTAAGGGATGCGTTGATGTTTTTCAAGTGGCTTTCGGGTGGAGGTTTTATAGGGAGGTTGTGTTGGAGTTACGGATTTGGAGAGGTTGGCCATCCGTTTCTTTTAAATTGGAGGAGTTGTGGAGATGATACAATTAGGAGGGTTAATGGTGTTATTGATAACGACTGTGTGAGGGAGGCGAATCAAGTTATGGCTGAAGTCTGAAGTAGCGGCGGTGAAGATAGTGGAAGAGTGTAGAAGACTAATCAGATTGGTCCATTGTATTATTAGAGTTTTCAGCCGTGTGTAATAACTAATGGGTTGGGTTTTGTTTGTTTTTAAAAATAATTGTTGAAGCTGTAATCTAATTCGTATTAGTTAAATGTGTGGGCTTCTATTGTTTGAGAGTTTTGTTTGTTTTTTTTGTTGTTTTAATTGTGACACGTGGCAAGCTGGGAATTGTTTTGGGAGAAAAAAATTTTGCTGAGGTGGACACATGGAGAACCCTCAAAATCCCCTTTTTATATATAAGAAAGTAGGTTTACATATTTTTAAATATTTTTCCGATTTTTATATCCGTTATTATTCAGAATAAATGTATCTCTCTATCAGTTAGTGTTGGAAAACAATTTTTGAATCCAGCTGAATATGGCATCATGTTTTTGTTTTTGTTGAATCTGCCTGAATTTTTTATAATACAAATGGACAAATGGTGTTAGTAGAATTACAAAATTTAGTTGGTCATGCTGAGTTCTGAAATTAGTCCTTCCTGCAATCCCCACTTACAGAATGTCATGTTTCCATATCCCTGAAAGCCTCTGTAAACACATTCAATCAGTGTTAACAAGATTCTAGTGTTATCGTGTTATCTTGAATATTAAGGAATGTAATTCTTAGCGTGGTTTATATTTTAACTAGATTATGAAATGGACGGGTTTTTAATTTTATAATAAATTAAATTTAAGCAAAATTATTAAACTAAATATGTTTTGTTAATGATATATTGTAAATTGTTTAAAGAGAAATAAGTAGAAAACATGTTTTGTTAGAGGATATAAAAAACATTTACACATAAATAAATTAATTTAACTTTTTATAGTACAACTTTATCATGAACATATTAAAAACTATATAGCATCACGTAATTTTTGGTTTTCTTTTTATTGTTTGTTTTATCCGACCAGCGTATGAGATAAGCACGAAGAAAATACCCATAGCTAAAAACTGAACTGAATCCAACTCGAAAAGAGGTATCAAACTCGAATCCAAACAAAACAAAAAACTAAATGGATCCTAAACTCCTATATCTGAAGGGCCAAATCTGAACCAAACGATAATTAAAATATATGAAAGTTCTTAGTTAAATTTGTAAAACATTAATCAAATTTTATTCAAATTTAACAAAAAAATTTCTTATATTCCGTATACCGAACCGGACCAAAAATAATAAGTACTCGAATGGGTCATAGACCACTAAACCCAAAAACCCAAAATATTTTAATCAAACATAAATGTCCAAGCTTAATATGAGATCTGAAAAAACGGATCTGGTGACCTGCAGCTGTGTTCTCACTAATATCTAGACAAGATGTTCCTCTAAAAAGATATTTGGTGTCTCTCTGATGTCATCTGGTTCAGATCTTATATCGGTTACCAACTTAATATCATTTTTTTCTCGCACTTTTACTCGTCTAAATCCTTCCCATTCATTGTTTTCGACAAAATCCTCTAACTCAGTCATTCTGTCACCATCTCTCGATTTTATTCCTATTTTAGTATTGCATTTACGAAAAATATTTTTCACTAAAAATCGAATTTAATAATTTTCTGTGCAATTAAATATTTCATATTATTTTACGATGATTGTTCTTATTAAAAAGCGGTATGTATTCATGGGTCGATCTATATGACAAAAAAAATTGTTAGATCTTAAATAATGTAAAATTGTAAATTTGGAAAAAAAATTGTATTGAACTAATAATATTTAACAAATATTAGAAAAATAGAAAGCATATATTTTGTTATTTATATATTTTTGTTTTCTTGTTGGTTTTTTTTTCATTAAAGAAGACAAAAATACACAATTTTATTTTTTACATGTATCAAAATCTAAATAATCAACCAACACATGTCATAATCCTGTTAATTAGAATTTTGACATGTGTCGATGTCTCATGAGAACAAGTAAGATTTATATAATAAGATATTATACTGGAAAAAAAAGTATATTGTATTTTATTTACTAAATTTACTTTTGTAAATAGTATAATTACCCATTCATGATTTTGTAAAAGTAGTTTGCCTAAAAATTAGAAGATCTAGATTTATCACAGTTTTTAGCAATTCCTAAATAAAAACCAAAAACCATGTTTTATGGGGTTTTCCCAAAAGAATTGCATGAATTTCTTTTTTCCCTTTTTCCAAGTAATACTGTTTTTATCAATCAATAGTTTTTACCAATTCTTAATCAAAAACCTATATAGTATATACTGTATTCCCACAAGATTTTCATAAGTTCATATGCAATATTGTGATTGTTAATTTTTTTTAATTTTCATGAAATAAACTTACGTACATTTTATTAATAATTTTTCCTTAGAAAATTGTGTGAGCCATTATTTTAAAACATACTTACATTTAACATGAATATTATATTTATTAAAAATAAAAGAATAGAAAATTTTTCTTTTAATATTGAAAATAAAAACAAAAAAATTTAACAAATTACCATTCAACTATTCAAGGTTTTCAAAATCCAAAATTTATTTAAAAAAACTACAAACATTCATAACGTAAGAGATTCTTCTCACGCTAGAGGTGGCGGATTTGGCTCTTTCTGGCAATTTGTTTTTTCAAATATTTTCAAAAACTATTAATTAAAGGCGTCAAATCTTCTTTTTTTTTTTGGCTTGTAGCTTTTTAATTTTGTACCGCCAACGAGTTAAAAAGTAATGTTTGCAAAATAAAATAAAAACTTAAGACACCATTTTTCATACTTAAACACTAAAGTCAATTCATGTCTTTCTATAAAGAAGTCAATTCATATGAACCAAAAAGCACTAGTCTCCATGCATGCTTGGACGAAGTCTTCATGCAAGCTTGACCGAGCAAAATAAATTTATATAATGATACACTTTAATAGTATAAGATGCAAGTGTTGGATCATGGATCGTGTATATAAGTGTACATATTACACGAATGAGTTAAAACACAATTTCGAAGCAAGAAAATAAAAAGGAAACAAAAAAAAGACTTAAAAAAAGAGAGACAGAGGATGGAGAAAGAGTTACATGAAACCGTGAAGACTGCTCACGTTGAACGAGCCATTGGAACAGAAGACTCGTTGCCGGAAAAAGAGATGGAAAAACACCATATGCTTAGTGGAATATTCTACCATCATTCAAAGGATGAGAAAGAGGAAGAGAAGAAGAAAGAAGGATCAAAGAGAGCGATGGTAGCTACACAGTGGCTGGTCTCGGAGCCACACTCAAGATTGTTAAGCTTCACGGCCGAGGTGGTGGAAAAGAGGAAGAAGGAGGAGGAGCAGAGGAAGAAGTTAAAGAAGAGGGGGAGGAGAAGGAGGAAGAAGAAGGAGATGATGGTGGGGATGAAGAAGAAGAAGGTGGCTTTAGTGCTTTTATTACCATGATCGCCGAAGCATTTGAAGAATAATTTATTTTTAACTTGTTATCACTTTGTTATATTTTGTTTCAAACTTGCTATAGAATAATTAGCATCTGTAATGTTTATCTTTTTTGCAAACTTTGAAATGGGATGTTGATTTATAAAGTGGTAATAGTTATATATATGTGATATTTGATATGTATTTGTAAAAGTAATTTAAGAAATGGATCGGAGTCCCGTCTTCCTTTGTGAGAATAAAGAAATTTAAGTATGTAATTGCATGACTTAAAAATAGCTCCTAAATTTCTGTTTTTGCTTAGGACCCCCTAACTCTTAGATCTGGCTCTGACTCAGTGGTAGTGGGTATAGATTTCTATCGAGAATGTGGATTTATACAGACATAATAAAGAAATATTCATTTGCAACACTAAATTTATAGATTTCAAAAATTAATAATTGTAGAATACAACTACAAATTTATATTTGAATATGTTATATGTACATCCCAGATTTGATACGTTTTGAACACTCTTTGAAGCTGTGTTCGGCGTCCACACAACCATAATGTTAAGACTACAGTTAAAGATTTTAAAGATTAAGACTACAGTTAAAGATTTTCCACTTGGGTGAACCAATTCGGAACGTCGAATTTAAATGGCAAAAATAAATAAATAAACTCTGTGATCTTCCACTTTTGGCAAGATAATCCGCACAGATATTTTTACATCTTGGAATAAAGCAAACATTAAAAATTGGAAATGAAGACATAATGGTCAAAATCTTCGTGCTTCACTAAAAAGGATGGCCATTCTGCTGGATTCGATACTAGTGATATTAAGTTGTTGCAATCCATCATGAAAGCAACATTAGCCATTGAGAATGATATCATACACTTCATAGTCCAAAGAAGGGAGTCGAATTCTGCGTGAAGGGAAGATAGGCTTCTTCAGATTGCTTTTATCCCTTGAGGTGAATCTTGCCCTCTGATAAAACAATCCAGCCATGTCCACTCAGTCTTCCATTAATCTTCCCCCACGATCCATCTACATGGTATTCTTGTTCAGTTTAGGAAAAGGAGTATAGAAGTTATATATACTCTTGTTCTCCCTTCCCATCATTGCTTTTCATCCTTTAGTTATTATATATTTGTCTTTCTGAGTGAGTTTTATTAGGTTTCTTACATCATTTATAACAAATTAGTATCATAGCTTTAATTTTTTAGTATATGTATTTGTAATATGGTGAGAAGATATTTGTAATGATGTTGAAGATGGATACGTTATTTGGAAAGAACAATTTTAATACATGAGATATCAAAATATAAACTTTGTTGAAGCAACAAGAATAAAGGGTTTTACAATTTGCAAAGTGCATTTTTCAACATGTGCAATCAGATAGTGGTAATATATGCTCACACACACAACAATTTCAAATTTCATACCCAAACTTCTAACTTCGTGCTTAACTCGAAGTTGTCGGATGTTAGTCAACTATTACGAATGCTGACTCAACTGACACGTGTTAGATGATGCGGTTGTTTTGCAGAAAAATGATTCAATTTAAAAAATGTGGTGAACCACCGGCATGAACACGCGACCTACAAGTCATTAACCAACAAGCCTTTTTAGAAGAAACCAAGCTTCATATTCTTTATAAGATTTCTATATTAAACAAAATAAAGAGATCACAAGTCAACAGCACTAAACAAGAATAGTAAACAATAATGAAATATCAAAAAGTTTGACTAAATATAAACATTAATAGCGATTAAAGTGTGATGCAAGAGTCAAGTTAAGCACATTCATATAGCATGAATCACTAAAACCATGACTAACTTCTACCAAGATACTCTTCTTTTTTTTTTTTTCAAACAAACTTATATGAATCCAAAGAACATGAGTAAGATAAGATGTATACGTTGTTTTTTTTTTTTAATAAGTTTGAGTATATTTAGAAAAAATTTCATTAAACTTACGGCATAGTTGAACATCAATCGTGATATTTTTATAATTATATATTTGGTAAAAAAAGCCATTCAAACCACAATTTTAATTATTCACTCAATTTTTCATTACGCATATCGATTACAAAAACTAGTTTAAATATTTCTAAGAGCCATAAACACAACCACCAAAACTGGGATCGGTGGCCGCAAATGTGCCGGTATTTCCGAAACTACAAGCCTCTTTGGTACGACCATGGCCTTGATAATAAGCGTTCATCACAAACGACGCATGATTTGAGAGCCTATCGGGGATAAAGCATGATCCACCTGGTCGGATTGGACTACAATCAACCCCTTGACTACATCCAAAATTAATATTTGATTGCAGTTGCGCATCAGTCGCGGTTAGAGTTGCTATACACCATTGTTTGGAACTCACAACATGGAGGTGGTTGATCATGATGGAAGAGACTAAGATGAAAAGGAGTGTCATAGGTGATGATATTTTGGCCATTGTTTCAAATGATATAATCAAATAGTTTTATTCTTTTGGATATCTATGTGAGTATATGTTTATGTGTCTATTTATAATGATATGTATTACAATAATATATCAAGTGATCTAGTAATTATAGTAGATATATAGTAAATCAAGTAATATATTAATTCTAGTCAAATATTTGAATATAACTGAATGAATAATTTGAAATGATATGTTTCTATATAAAAATAGTCTAATCACTATATAGTGGAAAGTCAGAGCTTTTATAATATTTATGAAAATATAAATATATCTTTATAATTTGAAATATATATTTATAATTTGAAATGATATCTCTATAAAATCTTTTAATCATTAGATAGTAGAAATTCAAAGATTTTAAATTTTTACGAAAATGGAACACATATCTTTATAATTAGAAATATATCTTTATAACTTGTAATGATATGTGTATAAAACATATATTAATATTTATAATTTGAACCATTTATAAACCTAAACCATTTTATTTTATGATAAATACATTTTAACCAATTACCCAACATTTAACCGATTACCCAATCCAATTTGAGTCAAACCGACCAAACCGAAGAAGTCTTCTTCTCCATAAAAATTATCAAACCGAAGAAAGCATTAGAACACCTCCATTGGTTATACATTAGGTGTCTTAACTAATTCTTTTAATATAAATTTAACATTTAGAAAGAAAGAGAAAGAAAGAAAAATGTTTTCCATAAGACACTAAAGACATTTATTAAAACATTCTCCACACATGTGTCACTTTGTGATTGATCAACTTTTAAAAAAATATTAAAATTAAAATCAATATTTATTAAGACATTCTATAGACATGCATCACCATTAGAGATGCTCTTAGAGATCCAAAACCGAAGAACAAAGCCTAACAGTTTCAAAAATGACCCTTTCTCTGAAGCAACAAAGCTTGGGAATGTCGTTGTCGAAGTCGAAAGACAATAATGGCAACACAGCTAGAGGGGTGATATGTTGTATGAGTATCTTTATTTTTAAATCTTATAGTTACTTTTCATATCATATGATTTGGAAAATTTTGTACTAATACATACGTGATTTGTAATTCTATATGTCAAATTGCTATCAAGCATTTGTGAATTAGATTTCTATATCAGAGATTCGGTCAATAGACAATAAGGGATCCGGTCATACCAGTTTCCGTTTATCATCAACCGAACCAATTATAAAATCAAGGTCGCTGGATCGGTTAACATCAATGATCTCTAAAATTCCT
Source organism: Cardamine occulta (assembly GCA_028015245.1). Taxonomy (NCBI): domain Eukaryota; kingdom Viridiplantae; phylum Streptophyta; class Magnoliopsida; order Brassicales; family Brassicaceae; genus Cardamine; species Cardamine occulta. The sequence continues at coordinate 8,487,921 of CM051383.1, read as the reverse complement.
GGTTAAAAAGTAAAAGAGTCTACTCAGGTTTCATAAGAAATAACATAATAAGACACAGATTTAAGACACAACTTGGAGCCAGCAGATTTACATGGTAGACTACCACGAAAGACTTCACTTTTTAGGGAACAAACATAGAGAATAAAACTAAAAGGTAAACAAAGAGTTCTTTGCTTCTTCCACAAGCAACTAAACCCACAAGACACTAACTTCAAGACTCCTACTATTACTACTATTACATCTTCTGCTGCTGCTTCATTTTAGGTTCCTTGTGCCACATTCTTTTCAATTCCCATCATCTGATGATTTCAAGTAAAGGGTTTCTCCACCATCCCCTGAGCTTCCTCCTCTGCCTTCACCGCCTCCACCACTTCCCATTTCCGGCTTTCCACGGCCAAACTCATGAAACCCACCAGCCTCTCCCTGAAGGATATGGAGACCACTGCTTCCTCCTCCTCCGCTGCTTGAGCTCATCCCAAGCTGGCTATGGTGCAATTGCTGATGCTGAAGAGTTGCATAAGGCTGTTGATGCTGCTGCTGAGCATACATCATTGAGGATCGAGCCGCCATTAGAGACTGCTGAGTCATCTGCTGCTGTTGAGTTGCTTGTTGCTGCTGCAAATAGTGCGACCCTCCTTCTCCCTGAAGCATCCCACCACCAACAGATCCATACTAATAACACAACAATGCAAATCAGATTTTTCAATTTCACACACAAAAAATGAAAAAAACTTTTCTCATTCAACTGTTTACCTGGCTATGCACACTTGGAGGTTGAGGCTGAGAATCTGCAATTGCAGCTAAGTACATTAGGTTGCGTTGAAGCCTCGCCTGATTCCTGTAAAATCAAGTTTACACCATTTTGATTCATCAAATTCATATAATTTCAACATAATACAAAATTAAAAAAATCAAGAAGATATATAAAGTTGCTCTTACTCGGCGCACTCGCTGAGCTTTCCATTGTTTTGAGACTCAACAATCTTCAGAATCAAGGATTTGTTCTCGTCCAAGTACTAAAGATTAACAAAATCAATCATTTTCATTAATCAGCAACTAATGGTATAAACAAACAAACAAACTTTTTTTGTTTGGAATAAAAACATAGAAAACTGTTTAAGGAGACCCCAGTAGTTTAGATTCCGACTTATCAAAAGACAAAAACGTTGAAACAACACAAAAGTGTATGAAAGATTTTCTTCAAAAAGATTTTTAAGGACCACATACAAAAAAAAAAAAAAAAAAAAAGAACACTGAGATTAGGACCAGATGTCATTCGGGCCACAAAAGTATATCTGGTCATGTAAGCAATAAAAGGAACACTTGGACTGGAAAATATACACATAGAGATCTAATGATAACAAATTTAATAGGACCACCACCATTCACATAAATGGCTTTGTAGTTTTTGCCATCAATGAAAACTTCCAGAAACCCGAAAACCAAGACAAAAAAGAAACGAGATTTGTGTTAACAATTTTTAGTTTCCCTTATTTGTCTGTTTTTAACAGTTTAAATTTTCATTAAATGTTTCAAGAACTCAAAAAAACAAAAAGCTATACCCTAAAATTTGATTTTTTTCATACAAAGCACCTTTCTTAAGCTTCCCCGGTTAAACAAGAAATGTAAGAAATGACTACACCAAATCTTACTTGACAAGAAAAAGAAAAAAACTTAAAATCAATCATCTAGTGTGAGATGGTAAAATAAACTGAAGCTTATACAAAATAGAGAAGACCAAACCATTTCTTGAAAACTAAAACTAATTTCTCTGTGAGAGAGACATGGAAACAAGAACCCAATAACGAAAATCTCATTTTTAATTACACCCATGAGAAAGAAAAAAAAATATCATTCAAATATGCTATGAGAACAAAAGAAAAGGGTTTCAGATACTTTGTTCTCGAATTCAAAGAAACATATAATAAAGAAATATATGAAAAAGTTAAAAAGAATATATTAGAAGAAGAAGAAGAAGGAGAAGAAGAAGAAGAAGACCTGCTGGATATGATCAGAGGTGACATTGCTGGGGTAGTAACCAGCCATCATGGGCTGCATCTGCATCAGGTGCTGTTGCATTTCTTTTGCTATTTTATATAAAAACTGATAATTCTTATTTATTTATATCTATAAATTATAAATATAGAGACAACCCCCACCACTAAACCCAGAGGAAAAAGAGAAGTGACCAAGTGAGTGAGAGAGAGAGAGAGAAAGAGAAAGAGAAATTAACTTTTGTATCTATCTCTCTCTTTCTCTTCTCTTGCTTCTGTATATAGAAAACTCTTAACTATTGAAGATGTGTATCTCTGTGTGTGTGTGTGTTATCTCGCTTTCTCTCCTCCACAAAAGTTGTTTTGCGTTAAAAGACTGAGAGAGACAGTGAAGTCTCTTAAATAGAGAGAGAGGAGAGAGATAGAGAGTGTGTTTTCTTTCTCTTTTTCTTGGGTTTTGGGGTTTGGTTTTGTTGGTTTCTTTCTGTCTCATCCTATCTCTGTCCCTGCGAAGAAGAGGAGGTCACGTGACGAGTCATGCTTATTATAGAGACGTGAGACCTTTACTTATACATACATATATATTTACTTTGAAGTTTGAACCCTTAGCCTAGCTATATAAGATTATATATAAGATCATATATATTCCTTCGTATTCTTATTTATATGCATAAGGATGAGAATAAAAAGGAATGCTATCTTAGAGTTAAAAAAAAATTACTGTGTTTCCTCCTCTATTTTATATTAAAATATATTTTAGCCCAAAAATTGGAAATCATGTTTAAGCCATCAATGATTTTTTTTTTAATCATACAAAGATATGTTGAGTATTTTGAGAAACAAATTCATGTACTGTTATTCTATTAAAAAATTTCTAAGCTTAGTTTATTTTTTCGTGATTTTTTAAATAAAATAATTTTTAAGATTAATTTACCTTTTAATATGTATACTCATCCAGACGATATTTATTTAAATAAATTATGATTTATCGTTTATTTTTCCATCCCATATTTTCTTTCATCCAATATGCCGAAATATAATCTTTGACATGGTTAAACATTCTGAAATATTTTACCACACGAATATGAAAAATATATTTAATATTAAAAAGTTTGTCGAATAGGATTTGCGAGTCATGAATGGTATGACATTAACAACTTTAGATATTATTTCCATCATATCTTTTTCATTTGTTTTACATATACAAGAATCAATTCCACTCATTTTTTTTTTTTTTCATCATCCTATATATTCAAATCTGTGTGAATACTAACAGATGAAAGACTACAATGAGTGATGAAAAAAGTTAATTTTCACATAACTAATAAGTTGCAAGAAAAGCTTTTAGAGATGCAATGTCATCCCGAGGAGGCCATACCTTCTTATCAAAGGACTTATGATGTTGTAGAAGACAAAAGTTTTTGAGTGAAGCTTAAAGTGATGAATGTTCTTCTTTGTCTAAGGATTTCTTAAGTTGAGACTTTATACATCGACCTCAAATCTATGTAGGAGATATAATTGAAACCATGAGTGGTTGCAGCACTTGTAAATACTTGACTTTGCCATGTACACATTATGAAGGCGAGAACACGATGAGGAAGAGATAGCTAGTGTTTTCAAAGATTTGTTGACAATTATCCGTGAAGATGTTGTTCGAATTTGTTTTTTGAAAAAGTGGCTTCGACTATTTTTCTAATATATTTTTCGGTCAAGATGTTCATCGGAATGGCCGGTTCTTGGGTACGATGGAATTGTAGCTATGAACATTATATGATGATGTTTAGTAACGTCAAAAATGGAGTTTGTTTGAATAAAGAAATTAAGGTCCAATGTTGGTAGCTTTAAAAGCTTGAAATTTTTAAGTGAATGTCAAAAGTCCCATTTTGGAAGTTAAAGGAAAGCCAAATCGTGCATGTAGCCAAGTCGACATCTACTTCTTTTAAGTTGAAATTTCGTAACTACCAATTTAAGTCATGTTAATTAAGCTTATAATCAATCTTTGACTTTAAGGTTGAGTTAAATTTTCATAAGTATAGTAACCTCCTCTTTATGGCTTATATACACATTGAGTTTTTATGTTATAAAGTCATATTTTATTGTCTTCTGATTTGATAGTGGACATACAAGGGAAAAAATATCATTCCTCTTGTCTTCTTTTCCATGTCTGAGAACGCAACACAAATTTTAGCATTCCAGAGGCTTTTGAACCTTTATTTTTATGATATTGCAAACTGAATAATATCAATAGATTATGACCAAAAAAAAGATTTGTGCGGAGTCGAAACACGCTTTCTTTAATTCTTTAATTGCATGTAGTGTGACAGTTTGATGCAATTAGAATCCCATGATACAACCGTACTTTCTTCTGATTCGCAGCACCAAAAATCAGAAGCCAACAAACTTAAAATTTGTGTCGTACTCTCTGACACAAAAAAAAAGAGAAGATGAAGGAAATTTTTTTTTCCTTGTATGTTCATCATCAAATGAGAAGACAGTAAAACATGGTATTATAACACAAAGAGCTCAATGTGTATATAAGGCATAAAGAATTGAACACAACTTTTAAGTTGAAGATTGATTCCAGTCTTATTTAACGTGACTTGAACTGGTCGTCACAAAAACTTAAACTTAGAGAAATAGATGAGTGATCTTATGGGCTTGCTATGGGCGGTGCAAAGCTTGGAAAATTCGAGACTATGGAAGGTTATCTTTGAAATCTCTTCAAATAAAGTGTGGGAGGTTTTTCATTCACCAAATAGTCTTCACGCCGATACAGAGTTAATAACTGAAATTTGACATTTATTGACCAAATTTGATGAATGGAAAGTGATTATTTCTCCTCAAAACCACAATTTGCATGCTATGAGAATCACCAAGATTGTTACTATTGATGGTCGATTCCAATTGTACATTGCACGAGGGGCTCCCTCTTGGCTGCTTACATTAATCCTAGCTGAGAAACAACCATGATATGCAGAATGAGTCTTTAATCGGAATAGTGTGATTCCACTTCAATCGCCGCAGATAGCCGTTGTGGGTTGTCGAACCCTTCCCAAGTATAAATTTTCACCATTTTTGTTTGGTGTTGTTGTTTCTTGACATTGGGCCTGCTTTTAGGTTTATTTTGTTTTTCTTTGTTGCTACAAAGGCCTCCGGCCCGTTCAATGAAATTCGTTTATTTTGAGGAAAAAAAAGAAATAGATGTTGATTTAATCAACAAATTTTAAATCCCAATTCAGTTGGCTCAGCACGGTATGACACAACTCGGCTTGGCCATGTCCACGCTTGGGTTTTCTTTAAACTTTCAAAATGGGACATTTGACCTTTAGTCAAAAAATTTAAGTTTTTCAAACTACCCACATTGGACCTCTATTTCTCATTTAAATGAACTCTGCTGTTTAAGCTCCAAAACACCAACACGTAGTGCTCGCACTTACGATTCCATCATGTCAAATAACCGGTCCTTCCGATGAACATTTTCACCAGAAAATCCACCAAAAAAATAGCCAAAGTCACTTTGTCAAAAAGAAATTTCAACAGATGTGGCATGTTTACGTAAAGTATGGAGTGATGTTAGCTATTAATAAGATCAAAGGATTAATCTTCATAGGCGGATACATGGATTTAACCTTAATGAAATGCCTTAGACTTATCATTATCCTTTGATAGACCATCCATGTTGAAAACCTTCGTGCTGTGTTGCTTTAATTTCCCATTGAGCCTGAGGGGATAACTTCCATCTTCTTGTTTTTTTAACCTCGTGAGACTTGTTCGGGTTTCATAGATTTTCGTAATTTGTTTCTTTTTTCTTTCTCTTGCATTATATCTTTTGGTGACATTTTGAAAGGAACATCCTTTTGTCAGTTCGGCTTCTTTATTTTGGAAAACAATATTTATCGATCTGACTTTATTACATGTCATTAATTACTGGTTGTTGATGTGTTTGTTTTATCCCATTTAATTGATGAAAGTTTCCTAAAAACTCTAGGCTTCTATGCTTTTTTGTAGTGAACCTCTCATTTTTTATAGTTTTTATGTGCGTCACCCGGTAGATGAAAAGTACATAGAACCTTACAGTTCGAAGTTGCGAAATAACTAAGCGTGTTTTGAAGGTTCTGCAAATCTTCATCTTTCTTTGCGATGCGGTATAAGTCGACTTTGCTATATGTTTAAAATCTTCTACAGAAGTTAATTTTCCTTTTGGGAACCACATAGTCTTTGTTTTGTGATATTTAATGTGGTACAATAGTATAACTTTAGTCAACCTTTTTGCTTGTTTCAAAAAGGGTTTTGTTGATGTATGATAGCTTTCTCCCTATATATTATGATATAATTGGCGTTGGTAGGATTGCATGTTGCTTTTGCAAACTTTCATTTAGGATGTGATTGGTAAAAGTTAGTGTAATTGTTGTAGAGTAATTTGGAGTAAATGAGAGGAAATGGTAAATAGTAGTGGGAGTAATTTAAATAATATAATAATTATTATAAGATTACTCCATGTAAGAAAGTAGACCATTTTTGGCTCAAAACATTAAAAAGATAAAACCAATTACTCTATTCTAGTCTAAATATGTAGAAAATAGTTTCATCTTAATTGGCAACATTCAAGCGTAACTCAGCTGAAAACCACTTGAACTCCAAAATAATTACTCTAACTTGACTTACCAATCACACCCTTAATTCTGTTTTGATATTTCCTTGTTCTCTCTTTGTAACATAATATGAGTCGATTTTGCTATGTGTTCAGAAGCTTCCATAGATGGTGATTTTCTTTTGAAGATCACAGTCTTTTTAGTGACATTTAATTTTGCTACACCTAAATACTCACTTCTAGCTTGGCTCGCGGTAAAGAATCGTTTAACAACGGGAATTAGAATGCTAAGTTAGAATGTCGGAGTGGATCCCTCTTGTGTTTTCTGTCATGATCCCCTGGAAACTCGCAATCACTTGTTCTTCATATGCCAGTCCTCTGCAGCGGTTTGGTCAGGTTTAACTCGCAAGCTTCTATCTCGGCAGTTTTCAACAAATTGGGAAGCTGTTACCAAGCACCTCCTGGATACGTTTTTTGGAAATGATTGTTTGTTCTTGACAAGACACACGTTCCAACTCACTCTTTATTCACTATGGAAGGAAAGGAACACTTGAAGGCAAGGAGAAGTCGCAACTCCATCAGCACTTTTGATTCGCTTCATTGACAAGCAAGTCCGAAACATAATATCTTCTATTCGCAAACAAGAGGATAATCGATATGATAGTTGTATGGCAAACTGGTTCGCAACAAGATAAACTAGAAGAAACTTTTATCTCTGTAATTTTAATTTTTTATTCAAAAAACGATCAAAAACATGACGCACTGGATGTAACAAAGGTTTTTTCGAATAAATTTTATATTTTGATTCAAAATAAAAAATGCTACAACGGAATAATACTCTTTCGATTCTAGCGTCAACTTATTTGTGCAAATAAAGTTTTAATAGTTGCTATATGTGATTGTTCTGTGATATCTCTGAATAGCGACTATTGAAGAGTTAATAATTGTGTACCACGAAAGACGCATAAAAATTCGCTTGAACCATCAAGATGGTGCATTCTAAAGATCTTCTCATACTTATTTCATATTGATGATTATATTTTTCATATTTTTAAATTTTCAATAGATTATTTTAGTTATTTTAAACATAAAATAAACTACAAGTAAGTTATTTTGACAAAATAATCCGAACATAATAATGAATTAATCAACATATGATGGAACTTTATCACTTATCTAAACTAACAAGAGTTATTCACCATCAAAACATTGCTTGTACCATTTGCCTTTGGCTTGAAATTTTAACATTGAATATATATATTTTTTTTCGTAAATGTGAAAGATTCGGATTTTTGGTTCATAATATCTTCTATTACCCGGCGTGAGATATTTTGATTTAAAAATTAGGACTCTAAAATATAGAAGAAAGAAAAACTTACCCTTTGTAATACTGGTGTGCAACCTTGGTATGACGCTTGACCAAAAGTTTTTGAAATACTTTTGGTAAAAATTAAGTAGTTTGGAGCCATTTGATAAGTCCCTCTCATTATTTTTTGTTCGAATTCTTGAAGTACGTTTCGGTGGTCGGTAAATTTTTAAAAGAGTAAGATTCAAAAGCTGGATTATAATTTCGTGGTTATATGTATTCCACGTTAAAATCTAGTAGATTAGTTAAATATTAATGAACACCTTATTCGTTGATACCAAAAATGGATCCGAGATATTCCTTCTGCATATATGAACCACGGAGGCTCAACTTTTAATGTTTGTTTGTTTAAATTAATACCAAAACTATAGTAGTATGAATAAACATTAAATTAATCTGCATGGATAAATGAATTGTTTTCTTTTCCCAATTAATTATGCCTAATAGGCAGTAATTAAATCAATAGTGTTTCCGTGCCACTATATATAATAAAAGCAACCCAAAAAAAAACACTAACAAAATTAAAATATTTTTTTGATAAAGCATACAAAAGGTTGTTTGCAAACTGTGAATTGAATTTATGAAGTTTATGCATAGTCGATTTTCAAAACGTAACAAAAAATCAATTCATTTTGGTACAATATCTAAAACCAATTACTAAAATATCAATCAAAATAAGAAATAATATATTTTCATATTGAGATTATATCTAAGTTTCTCATGTCAAATATAATTAATATATTTAGATTATGGTCTTCTAGTGGCTAATTTTTTTTTTTGGTTTTACAAGTGGCTATTTTCTTGTCAGACTAATCAAAATTGAATTATTATTATTTTGTTCTTAAGTCCACCTTACATTTTTATATAATTTAATTTGAGGTTGATGTAGAATCTTCTTCCATGAAAAAAACTGTTTGCAAGATGTAACTTTTTTACAATATTTAACGATTAATATGAAAATCCAGCCAGATATTGTATGATAGATAAATAATGAAAGTTGTAGTTACTGAGCTGAGATATTTTTGTGGTTAGAATGCATTAAATTACGAAAACAAAAAAAAATCTAACAAACAATAAATCAAAAGTAGGAATCACGTTGAAGAATAATATGTTCGTCGATGTTTTAAAGATCGCTTCGGTCCAAATAATACTTCTTGTCAGTTATGCAGATGTATGACATCATATCGAGATTCTAACTTCCCCACGCGCTCCTTTCACGCGCTTTCATTTTCTACTTCCTCTTTTTTTGTGATACTTTATGATATAATTTTAATAAATAATGTTAACTGATTTTGTTTTATTTTCAGAAAAAAGTGTAAGATAGAACTGAAACTGATTTATTTTGCAACACTTTTTAGGCGAGAAAAATGCATAGTGGAAAAAATTTAACGTAGTCATACCAAAAATGTGTTGTATCATATATATTTTACTCAACCTAAATAGATTTCTTCTGCTATATAATGCCAGGAAATTTGGTTGAATTAACCTTTTTATCGAAAGCAAATAAAATCTTTTACATTAAGTGAGCTGTGAGCACGGAGAAGAAACGAGCAAGTAACTTTTTACATGCAACATAACTCGGATGTGTCAAACATGTGATGTCCACGTATACGTTATGTCTTTTCTTGCCTAAAATTTGGCAAGTTTTGTTTATTGTCTGTTTATAAATATAACTAATCAGAAATGCTTAATGGCAAGTGCAGTACTATTCGCTTTCAGTTTCAAATAGAAACAAGAACAACTCTACCTAATTTTTTTCTTTCTTTCATATATCTAAATGTATCATAGTATTTAGATATTTCTCTTTACCAAATGTTAGATTCTACATCTGACAAGAAATATATGCAAACGTGCTCTGTATTGAATACTATTTTCTCATATAATGTTATCGAAATACAAATTTTGCTTTCCACCAACCAACTAATTTTCAGTCTATGTCTATATTCATGTTTAAAAACTTATAGCATGATCTTAATTTCGTCGAAATAAAACGAAAATTACTATATCTAACAAGTTTAGTAATATGCTTGCAGGGCATTAGGAATTTAAGGATTTGCTCCATTGTCTCCAGCATCAAAGCCCCTTTTCGTTTCGGAGTTCGCGAGAGTTCTCTCTCGTCTTACTATTGTCTTTTTTTTTTCAAGTATCGAGTATTTCAGCATTCATGGCGCAAGTATGAACTATTAAAATACAACAGATACTTTTGTATTTCATGTGGTATTTTTTCTTCAGAAGATCGACCATCTCGCATCGGTTAATCTTGCACCACTTCGAGTGGCATATCCCCTTGGCGCGTTCCACCTTTTCAAGAGTTTTTATATTTCATCTTCTAAAGTATTATCTTACACTTATGCCTTGTAGTTATCTTTTATCGTATCTTTACTTTGTCCAGCTAATGTGAATCGTTTGGATTTCATTAACCTATAGTTTATTTTTTTAATATAAGCTCATTGATTCTTTTCTTCTTCTCCAAAGAGAAAAGTCTTTAAAAGATAACTAAATATATGAGGTTTGACGGAAAAAAAAAACAAGTTTAGCAATATGTAATCAGACCTTCAATTTCAAAATTAAAGGTACACTCTCAAATCAAATGTCTGTAATAAACTAAACTACTGTAATCATTTTCTTTTGTAGATTATTGGCAAAAGTTTTGAACCTTTGGCTACAAATTATGTATGTATGTTCTGTAGGCACTCAAATTATTATTTTTTTGAAAAAAGAAAAACAAAATTATAATTATCATCTCTTCAAAGAAGAGAAAACTGTTAATTATAAAATTAGTATATTTTTTTAACTAACTGTTTTTTATAAATGAATTGGTAAGTTACCTTTAAAAACCCATAAAATAAATATAGTATGCTTTGAAATTTACAACAGAGCTTAGAAACAAAAGAGAAATCAAGAAAAAAAATCTGAAATTATAGGAAAAACACAAGCCAAGATCCATTGTGAGAAGTCTCCTAGCTGAAAATGTGTTCTCCATTTACAATACATTAAGCTTTTACGCCTTCAATGTTTTGCGGTTCTTTCCCTTTCTTCAATATTGTTTTGTAAGGCCTTCAGTTTTTAATCAATATATACTTTTGAAAAATAGAAAATCGTTTCCGAAAGAAGAAACAATAATATAAGAACGGGACAATATAAATTCATAGGAGAAAGAAAAAGGTCGGAAAATAGAATTTAAGGACTGAATGAGGTATGAAAATTTGACTTTAGGTATATATTTGATGCATAAAAAAGAAACTACCACCGAGCTACTTCTAATTTATATGTTTCTTTTGTTCTTTTGACGTCACTTGTAATCTATCAGTCTGTGGCCTCATACTCCAGACTATACATGTGTAAGTATAATATACATTTTGTGATTGTTCGTTGGTGTGTTCGTAGGGCCAGAATATGTAAAAGATCTTACCTTATTATAAAGTAGTCGAATACTAAAAGTATAAAACCAGATATGTATATATATATATATATATATATTTTTGAAATTAATATAATATGTATTTTCTAACTATAATAACATATAAATGAAATTTAATTCCAGATAAAAAAAAAAAAAACCTTTGTGACTACTACTTGGTCTAGTTTTGTAGTTCTTCTCTCATTCTTGGATACGAAAGAAGCTTTTGTAGCTGCGGCTACTTGTTTTTTTTTGTTAAAGACTTGGGCTACTTGTTTCAGAGTTCTTGAACGTTGTTGCTCACAATGGTGAATAAGTTTCTTTCTAGTGTGAAAATTAGACATTTTTGTTCGCTTGATTGACTTTACAAGATTTGTTGGATTGGACCACGTCTCGCATTTTAGACTATTGCTAGCCTTGAGCAACTTATTTTGCTTAAATTAAGAAAAGAAAACAAAACTTACTTTTGTTCTGATCTTTACCTTTTTGGTGCACAAGAATGATTAAATTTGGATATTGTTGTTTCTCTTCTAGTTTGACCTTGAACTAAAATGTTCTTGTTATTTTGCTTAGTTTTATATAATTTATGTAACATATAACAGTTTGTCACTAATATATGACAACCAATAGTTAAAAGTTCCATTTCATCAAACAAACCGATTTTATTTTTCTTTTTTTCTATTATTTTTTTGGTCAAACGGCATAAAAACAATGAATACCAATCGAAACAAATATTATTTACCAGTGCTACTGTTAATAGCTATTGTTCAGATAGACAAGATGAAGAAGACTCCTTAGACCATCTCCATGGAGAGATACTCTCATTGGAGTCTCTTAGTCTTATAAATATTAATATCTATAGTAATTATTAATTTTTTTAATTAAATTTAAAGAGGAAAAAAAGATGAACCAACAATAATAAGATATGTGTGGTAGAAATCGGTTCTTAAATGAAAACTTTTAGATGCGTTTTTTTTTTATCTTTTTAATTTTTTATATTTTTGAGAGATGGTCTTATGATTTCTGTCACAATATTGGATTTATGATATTCGAATTCCTGTGGCAGAAAGAATCGTAGTGCTATTTGTCAAAAGAATTTTAAATTCAAGAAAAATTATACATGTGAGAAACGGGGGATCAATAATTAAGGAATTGGGTCCCAAAAGTTCACATGATCTCTGAAAGTCATGTCCAATCCATCTCTCAAAATTTGCAATAAGGTGGTTGACAAGACTCTTCTTTTCTTTTTTTCTTTTTTTTTAGCGACAGGACTCCTCTTTAAAAGTTGATACTTAGAACAAGATTCCTACGACATATATCGCAGAATAACAATATAAAAGAAACATAAACCAAACTTATCCAGTGGCACTACTCCCAACTTCGAATTCTTGTATGCGATGTCTTTGGAATATAAGATAGAAACGTTATTTGAAATATGTTATATAAAAAACTGTTTATTTCTTTTATGTGAAATTGTTTATAAATATTCTTCTGTTTTTGGCTTATTGCGTTTAAAATTTATTTTTGCATAGAATTAATTTAATATATGCTTGAAAGTTTTTTTTGGAATATATATATATATATATATATTATAATAATTCCATGCTTATATCACCCATATATCACACGATAATGTAGTATGAGCAAGAAAAAAACCTCAAATATCGGAGGAGGTACTTTTAAATCTAAATATGCTTAACCAACAAATTTTCAACATACCAATATATATGAGTGAATAAAGGGTCTTTAAACCCAGATGTGGGGAGTTTAGACCGTGTTTACAAATACTATATTATATATAAAAAATATATAAATCTAGGTCTAAAACTTTTTAGTCAACAAAAAAAACAATTTAGCTTTACCTATCAATACAACTAATTAATATGTTCTTCCTTAGATATAATTTTCAAGATTTGAAACTTGAATGATTTTTTTTTTAATATCATATCATCTGAATTTTCAGCATATCAACTTATCAAGTCATAAATTAATCAAATAACTCTTTCTCATGATATGTTAACGATAAAATTCGGCTCAAAATAATATACATTCATGTAAATTTTAGTCATATGCAACAAATAGAAATCTATAGTTGAAACTTTATAAAATTCACCGCTTCTCTCATTGTTCCATGTCTCTCATCTCCCTAGCCATTTGTATCCCTTTTTCCTGTGCACCTGCTCCACCTGCGTGTGGTTTGTTAATCAGCTCCTTATGTTGTTTTCTTGCAAGGCTCACAAATGATATCCTGGTAAGGGAAAGAGGAAATAAAGTAAAATTCAGAAAAAAATATATTTTAAACTTTATAACAACTAAAAATTCTGTTGTCTAAAGGAAAAAAAAAACTAAATTTACATAACAGAATTTACGGTTGAGCAATTTATTCCGCATGTGTAATAGTGTTCATATCTACAATACTCGAATTTTAGAAAAAGCCTAACTCACACACAGGACATGATAACATATCATGTTATTTATGGTTCTTTGCATTGCTAAATTTAACTAAAAAATTATAGCAAAATCTCAAACTTTAAACTCGTGTAAAGAGTTTGATCTCTGATACCGTCCCAAGTGTTCTTTGGACGAGGTTAACCCAAAAACAAAAAAAGTGTTCTTTGAACGAAAAAATGGAAGAAAGTCCCAAAAAGGGACCTATCATAGGCCTATATGAAAGAATCAATGATGGCTGGTTAGGGAGACCCTCGCTCTCATTTTCATTCCTCTTTTGTCTAACGCATACCCCATATTTGTATTATGAAATTGTGTCTTATTTATTTTTTAGTAGTAAAATATATAAACTAAGCATGTTAGTTGTTGACCCGACGCTCCACAGGTCCACATGGGTCAGTGATTACAAATGACTTTTTGGGATTAGAAGACCTGAATTCACATTTCTTACTTCGATTTCAAACATTTTGTCTAACGCATACCCCATGTTATGATTGACCACTGTTGATTTCTGAAGTTGTGAAAATACTCGACGTTCCATATTAGACTTTTCAGTATTGTCATTTATATAAATTTCCTTACATTTTTTGGCCGGTGGTAGTGGACAGTAGAAATAACTCGAACCATACTTGTATAGATAAAAGAGAAAAGAAAGTGAATGAGTCTTACGAAACAATGATTTGAGAATAGTTGTTAGTTGTTAGTTGTTATCATTGAATTGATTTTGCTTCGTGTTTGTGTTTTGTCCAACCAAATTGATTGGAATTACATGAAGAGGGAACATGTGGGTGGGTATGAAGGCAATAATGATTAGTGAGTGACATCAAAATAATTTAGGATCTCCCCGAGGGAACATACCCTACTTTCCAACCCATTCACACCTCTAAACTTTTCTCTTCGTTATTTAGAAAAAAAAATATTAACTTGTGATAATATTTTTGTATAAAGATTTAGAGCATTTAATAGTGATAATATTTTCATTATTTTCATTAATTTTATTTTTTTACCATTCAATCAGATTTGTAATTTTTCCCCAAAAACTCAAAAGCCTATTTTCTTACAGTTATATATTGACCAATTAAATAGTCACACAAAAAAGTTATACAAATACAATTTTATCCTTTAAACCTATAATAAAGATAAAAAAAATAATGAAAAAAAAAGAACCAAAAAGAAAACTATATTTATTGAGTATCATCTTGATCATCATGCCTAATTATTCACAAGAATAATTGAGAATAATTAGACAACTCTTATCTTGTTTAAGAATTAGATGTTATGATAGGGAGCATGGGAATGAATTCAGTGAAAAAGAAAGATAAAGGACATAACTTCACATGCCATGTTTGTTTGGGTAAAGCTTTTTCATCTTCCAATGAAACGTCACATCTTCTTCTCTATTTTTCATGAAATTTAAGACGTTAATGGCCCATCACTCTATCCATCCGTTTTTACCATCTAACTTCGTGCCGTTTTTTCAACTCTTCCTTTCTTTCTAGACCTTTTTGTTTTTTGTGGTTTTAATGTTAGTCTCTCTAGGCTTTTATGTATAAGATACGAATTTGTTTTTGCTATCAATTCAGTTTGATGCAAAATTCTATAATTCTTTATAAACAACAATGATTAGATTATTGTTTCTTGACCACATAAATATCGTTCAAATTAATAGAGGACGAAAGATGTAGAGATTAGAGAACAAACATCAGCACTACCCATTCGACTAAAGTACCCTTACAAATGACAACATAGGAAGAAAATGCATATATATATATATATATATATATATGTCTTGTTACAAATAGCATGGATCAAATAGTGTTTTGGAGATGGCGGCAACACTTCATATATTTCACTTGTAGTTTATGACGTGCATGGGCCAGGACTATCACGTGAACAAGAAGACGGAAGCAATATTTAGATTCTCTTACTGGGCTCATAATCACATATTATAGGCCCAGAACTTTCTCTGATTGAACATATTTTACCTATCACTTTTAAAACTATCAGACCAAAAATTTCTAAAATTTCGGTTTCAATTCGGTAATATTTTTAACATGTAAAACCAGGTAAAGCAGTAAAGTACCAACCTTTTCGACATTATATATCTTCTTAGAGTATTTTTTAAAATTTTATGAATGATAATAACTAAGAAGTGATTTCACTATTTTTAATAGCTTTTTAAAATTTAATTTTACCGGCGAAACTTCTTTTTAACTGTAATTAATTTATATCTTATTAGTCGCTGCAAGACCGGATTTGAGCATAGCAAAGTGAAACATTGGCATAGGGTCTCCCATTTTAGTTTTGTTTTTGATATACATATATATATATATATTCTCTATAATAATAAAAATAAGTGTATATTGTTAAGATAAATAAGGAAACAGAAAAATCAAGAGTACATTCTCTTTGTTTTTGGATAATTTGTATTTTGGTGCTGACTTTTTTAATATGTTTGAAATTATATTTATGTTTGATTACACTTGTTAGAGATCCTATTTTTTATTTTATTTAGGTCCTCGAATTTTCAGAACCGGTTCTGTTACTCGGACATAATCAGCAAGTATTTTTAAAGTTTCCATATATTATAAACAGACTTCTTGAAAGATTTCATCCCTCATTTAATTTAAACATGATAATTTGTGAGCATACATGTTAATTATTTGATCAATATATTTTATTTTGAATATTAGTAGTTAATTTGTTACATATTTATTCTAAATTACATATTAGTAGTTGAATATATTATTTTAATTACTTTAAGTTATTGTACCTAACTTATATATATTGTTTACTAAAAGCAAGGAGTTGAAAACAAGAACATTAAAATGCTTTTACGTAACCTACATATTTTTGAACTCTTACTTAAAACACATAGAGTTAAACAAAGAGTTCGTATGATAAAATATCTCCTCCATTGTCACACATAACTAAATAATTCCTACAGTCCTGCAAATTTCTTCGTAAAATATCTTAGTTGCCTCTCGTTATTAATAAACATTGGATGAAATCTTTTTGTGGCATAAACTAAAGCAGAGGAAAAAACATAACTAATATTCACAGAATTTGCACCACATTTAATCCCAAAATCTTCTTTTTTTTTTTGAAAATTATTGTTTCTACTATATATATGCTAGGTCTCCTGTATATTATCCTAAACTTATCAGGCTTCTAGAGGTGGAATTTTACGGATTTATTTTAGAAATGCTCTCAAGATTCTCATCACCCTTTTTAGGGGTATAGTTTTGTCTTCATATCTATAAAAGATTATGCCGTTGCCGGAGATATTAAGAGACCCTCCTCATTCACCATCACCTATGAACTCCCACTGAGTGCTGTTTATCAACTTCCGCAATTCACCTATTGAATATAGCTCAATTATTATGACCTAATAACATAATTAAATGTTTATAAATATTTATAATCTTACTCTCCAAAACTCTCCATTAATGCACAACAAACCCAAGAAAAATTGAAACAAAACAATGACAATACCTAACTTTTTCAATATCTATAAGGTTCTTGCTAAATTGAGATTCAACAATGACAAGATTGAGCGACATCAAAAGATGATGAGGATAAGCGACAACCAGAAATTACCGAAAGTAAATTTGAGCGACAAAGAAAATTCATTGACGGTGACAAAGAAAATCCACTGACGATGACTCGCTCTTCTCCTATTGTTTTCTCCTCGAGTTCTTCTTTTCCATCTTCAGAGTAATCTTGAATTTTAATTTTCTTTTTTGAAAAATGGTAGCTACTTCAAACATGAGAAAGCTTGCAACGATGGTAAGCATGAACAAGATCGAAACAAATATCTAGATAGATTTTGTTTAATTTTAATGGATGGTATTTTGAATAAGTTGTTTAATATTTAGTGGTATTTTTTGAAAAAGGTTTTCGGATGATGATATTTTTTAAAAAGTAATCCAAAATGATATTTTAAAAAATTCAAAATATATATATTTTTATCTTTTCTATAATAATTATCTACTTCTCATTTGTTTTAAAAAAATAACAATAATCATGGAGTCCACAAAGTAGAGATGGTGAGAAATGCAAATAAGCAAAAACTAAAAGCTACATGATCCGTTTTACTCTCTTATAACTTGGTCAACGAACAATCCGGCGACCAATACGCGTCACTTATATATTGGCTTTCTTATTTAAATGCTTAAACACCTGATAACAACATATACTTTTTTCCCGCTAGAAAGAAGAGTTAGGGTAAAAAAAATTAAAATCGAGATTTAGAAACTGAGATTATGGCAATGGAAGTAGCAACTCCGATTCATGCACCAGTACCATCTCTAGGGAGCAACATCATCATAACCTCTGTGGAATCTCATAAGAAGAACAGGATTCAAGTTTCTAACACCAAGAAACCTTTGTTCTTCTATGTTAATCTCGCCAAGGTATATATACCGGAAAATTTATCAATCTCCACTGTACAATCTGATTAAATACTGCAATCGATGCGATCTTTAATAATGTATATGATATGATGCAGAGGTACATACAGCAGCACAATGAGGTTGAACTTTCTGCACTTGGAATGGGTAGATTTTTTACTATGTTGAGCAAGAAAAAACAAGCTTCATTTTCTTTCCTCGTATTTTTTGTGTATTTCATTAATTATGTATGTTTTCAGCGATTACAACGGTGGCGTTACAATCTCAGAAATATTGAAGAACAAAGGATTTGCAACAGAAAAGAGTAAGTTAAAATAAATAAATTATAAAACATTAATTCTCTTGATCTTTCTTCATTAACAATATTGTTTCTTCTGACTATACTTTTTATTTAAATATAGAAGTTCTAACATCGACAGTGGGAATGAAAGACGAGAACGAAGGGAAAATAGTTCAGAAGGCCAAGGCATGTTTTCTTTTCAAATTGCTAATTAAGCCAGCATCATATTTATATAGATCTAGACTACTAATCCCTCAAATTCTATAGAAACATAACATTAATACCATTTAAGTCTAGACCATAGGGTTATAATATTATACATTTTCCTATGATTTCATTTTTGTGCATTTGACATATACAGATTGAGATTGTATCGGGAAAATCAGAGAAATTCGATTCGCTGATGAGTCATGTTACCAACGAAACAACGGAGGATGAGGAGAAAGAACAAGAAGCCGAAGCCGAAGGCAAGGAATGAGCATCGGAGCAAATTCCCACCACAGGAAAATCAACCACAACCAGCAAATTCTGCTTATGCCACAAATAAGAAAGAATGTTTATTACTGACTAAAAATACAAAAAAAAAATGGTTGAATTATGGAAAGAGAGCTCAATTTTTTTTGTTATATTCCTTTTTTTCTTTTCTTTTCATTGTTATAGTTTCTTTGTGATATATATTGATGAAATGTTGTGTGTTATTATTCTTTCTTGAACAATATTACAATCGTTTGTTTAAGCTTGCTTTTTTTTTTTTTTGGTTAAAGACTTAAGCTTGTTTATTAAGGTAAATATGGTTCACAATTTGACATCACTAGAATTTTGAGTAGGCCTTGAAGCAAAGATCAAAACATCAAAGAGCCCATTCTATCATGTGTTAGCAGTAGGTCTCTAACCTAGCGGGTAAAGACCCGTGTCAGCCCGATGATAAACTAAGCAGCCTGTTCTATGCTAAGTTTATTTCCCGTGCAAAAAAAATTAGGCATAGAACGTTTCACTGTTTAAGCATGCTTGTGCCGTCGCTGTGCGTGTTTGAATCTAATTAATAATCATAACAAGCATCATTTTGTGGTCATCCCATTATACCCACGAGATTAAAGAAAGCTACAAAGTCCTAAGGAGACTAGGAGAGAAAGTTAATGTCTTTTCCCAAAGTGGATAACATTCACTTTTCCTCCTTTTGAATATAAGAAAGTGTCAAGACTTTTCAAACCATTTAAGTATAATTTACTTATGTAATCTATATATCATAATAGGGCTCTTGGTTTAACTCTCGGTTAGCTACAAATCGACTTCAGACTCATGGTGGGTTTGTGTAAATTTGATAGACCTATAACACAAGTAAATAAACAAAAAAAAAACGCATAAAACAAAGTAGATTAGAAATAAGTAAAAACTTGGATATCTCCTTGTGTTGTCCACCATTTAATATTTTCATCACTTAAAAATATCAAAATATGAATTCTATCCCTCGAATCTTTTTCTTAGCCACAATTCAATGCTAAAACATGTAAAACATTTTCATAACAAAAGTGCCCAAAAAGTTGTAGAAAATGTTAAAAGCTAAGAGACAGGAGGACCCAAAGCTAGATTCGAAAATCAGAAGAGTTAGGTCGGAGGGTGTTATTTCCCGTGTCGGCGTTAACTGACGTCGTCAACATTGACGACGCGAATTTAAAAGCGAGACAAAAGCAAAAGACGATTCACGTGTTATCCGAGGATGTTTTATTTTATGCGACAATTTTTCTATTCAAATTTGTCGACATATATAAATTAACATATAATACAGATTTATTGACTATAGTCGTCGAAGATAAAGATTCAATTCTATTTTTAATACTATTTAATTTCAGTTCAGAAAATTTTGGCTAAACAACATTCTTTTCGAATATATTGACAAGAAAAAAAGAATTTATATTTTGAAAAGACTATAATAGAAATAGATAAAGCTGTTAAGAGTTTAAACAAATTATGAGAAAGCAGTCAAATCTTTAAACAAAAAAAAAAAAAAAAAAACAGGGCCGATAAATATCCAACAACTTAACACACGAAACACAGTTCCAAAACAGTCACCGCACAAAAACAGAAGCATATCTTTCTTTTCTTGGGAGAAAGAGAGAGACACGTTAAAGGACAAATCTTTCTTTCTTGTCTGAAAAATCCTCACGGCACATCGGAAACAAGTCTCAAGAATAATAATTCTTCAATCAGAAAAGATCTGTAAGAAAATTATCTCATTGTTCATTTGTTACAATTTTGTTTCTCCTCTGTTTTTTTTTGTATTTTGTTCGAGTAAAATGTGATTCCATTTCTAAATTTTAATTCTTGAAAAGGTTTAATTATTCAATGTCTGTGTTTCTATGTGGATTTTGCTGGTTATAAAATGCCTATCTCCTCTAGTTTCTGATTGATAAACATCAACAAAAAATCTCTGCTCTTTTATTAATATGAACAAAGTTGGTAGGTTGTTATAAATTCAATCACAAAGATGATAGGCCAGAGTGAAAAATTTGTATGGGTTTCCCAAAAAAAAAGAGAGAAAAAAGATTGAAACATTTAGCATTTAGCATTAGTTAAAATGGGTTTTGTGCATAATTTAATAGAGAAATTTGTTTTTTAACTTTGGTGAAATATGGTAGTAGTTGGAATGGGAAGAGAAGTTGTTCAGTTGGTGAGCACCGATGCATCTAATGAAAGGGTTCACGTGGCTCCCAAGATAGCTGCAGAGGAAGATTATGAGGTTAAGGAATGTACTGAGGAGGATTCTCTCTCTCAGAATCATAAATCTTCTGATGTAAACTCAGAGGTATTGTATAAAGAGAGATTGTAATTGATTGAGATAAGAATTTGGCTTTGACACTTTTGTATTTTGATTATATTTTATAGAATGATGTGAAGACACCGTTGAAACCCGAAGACAAGAAGCATTTGGATGAAGAAGATGATTGTTCTGTTGTTTCTTCTTTAAAGAATGCTAAGTCTAAAGTAACTCATGGAACCGCTCCACGATTTAGGAGTGCTCAACGCGCAGAGAAACGCAAAGAGGTTACTTCAATTGTGTTTACATAAACTCATAACCTAATAAACAATCTACAACAATAAGTTATATTCTGTTTTTTTTTTGTTCACTGATTTTGAAAGTCTTTTTGTGGGTTTAGTATTACCAAAAGCTTGAAGAGAAACACCAAGCCCTAGAAGCTGAAAAGAACGAGCTCGAACAAAGGCAAAAGGCAAGAATCGTTTAAGAAACTAAATCAATCAAATGTATTCTGAAAAATCTCTAAAATGGGAACATAATTATGCAGGAAGAACAAGAAGCAGCCATTAAACAGCTTAGGAAAAACCTAAAGTTTAAGGCTAATCCTGTTCCTGACTTTTATTACAAAGGACCTCCTGTCAAACCAGAGCTCAAGAAGGTATTATTAGTTCATGAAAATCCCTCATCTTTGTTAGGATTCACATTTTTCTTGTGTGACAAGTAAACTTATGTTCAACGACAATTATATGTAGTTTCCTTTGACGCGTCCTAAGTCGCCGAAACTCAATCTATCTCGGAGAAAGAGTTGCGGCGATAGGATTAGCTCTTCCGGTGAAGAGAATCTGAAGTCAGTCTCTACACAGAACCGCCACAGCTCTCAAGAAGCTTCCATGACCTAATTTGATTAAACCAGGAGAAAATTAAACTAAACCAAACCAAACATTTGATTTCCGGTATTTGTTTCGGATTTCACAATCGTTCTCCTCGAACGATTTATTGATTGTTTTTCTTTTTCTTTGTTTACGTCTGTCTCTACTTGATTTCGGTTTTAATTTCACGTAACGTTAAAATCTGAAATTGTATATTTTAAGTGTTGAGGAATCTTGGAGCAAAAGTTAACATCGATTATATCGATAATTGATTTGTATGGAGTAATACGTTTGTTGCCATTTGAGAGTTAAGTACGAAGTGATGATATTCTGATCTCACTGGATTTTGTTATCTATGACTTCTTTAAATTCAAAAATTTCTGCCTTCTTCGTTTTCTTCAACCGCAAGCAAAAACTAGGGTTTCTTAGTTTCTTCATGTTGCATTCTTTCATCTTCAAGATCATCTTAGAGAAACCTCTGAGATATTTAATTCTTGGATTTTGATCTGGCTAAGACGTGTGATCAATTGAAACCGATTGATCTAAACTCGGAAATCTTGTGCTTGTGCATCTTAATTTTCTTATCCTCCTGTGTTTCTTTGCTCTGTTCTTGCGAGTTCCTTGATCGATCTTCTCCAAGTCTCAACTGAAAATTGTGGTGATCGAGCCTTTGCCACAATTCACAGGAAATCTCATGGGTTAAGTTTCAAGTTGGGAATATTTGATTCCGTAGTTTCAAGATTAGCTTCAATTTAAGTGCCTGTGTAGTTTCAAATAGTTAAAAGTTTCAATTTTGAGACTACCTGATTCTGTAGTTTCAAGATTAGCTTCAAATAAAGGGCCTTGAAGCTTAAATCTTAAATCTTAAACTGTTTGCGATTGTTTTGAATGATTATTTTCTAATAGGCTTTGTGTAATTAGAGAGAACAGAGGAACCAAATCATACTAGATACTGAGACTTACTGAATCAACATCTGATGCAAACCCAAAAACTTGTACTAAATCATTATGTTGATAAGCCAGCCTGAAGCCAAATTATAATGCAAAGAGAAACTGAGTTCACCAAAGCAGAATATACACACAATTACATATCCCAAGCTAACAAGACTGGTTTAATCAATCTAGGTTTGAGCTGATTGAGAAGAGAGTATTCTTGAATGGTTATGCTCATCTTCATAAGTCACAATTAGCATAGAAGCTTCATCTACACATCGTTCAACATGTTTCCTCGCTGGACAACCTCGCACGGTACTGCATTTATAGTAACCCCTACAACAACAACAACCAAAAAAACACACAAATTACAAAAACCAAAACATCAGAAACAAGTCTTAAATTTTTTTTGTTTCTTGTAAATGTTTATTCACCTAGGATGAGGAGAGCCTTTTATTGGCTTTTGTCCATATTTCCTCCATGAGTATTCATCTGGAGGTATATCAGCAATCTTGTTACTAATTGCAGGTACTTTGATCGATCGTTTCACCCTCAGTTTCCTTTAAACAACAAACAAAATCGAATCAAATAAACTCTTTGGGACATTTCACTCAAAGAAACAAAAAGTAACTAACAAGTAACAAACACCTTTTCTTGGAACAATGACATTTGCTTTTACTTGCACATTTCAAACTACCAGAGCAACTCGTTCTTCTTGAATGCTGCGATATATGATCAGATCCTTGAGGTAATCTTATCAAATGAAACGAGTTTCTATTGAAATCCGTCACACTACCACCATCCATACTAAGAGATGAAACAAACGATCTTGAACCGTTTGACATACTTGGTGAATAACATCTACCACCAGAAGACCTATCAAACTTCAGATTCAAACCACTATTGCTCCTTGAGTACACTCCTTGCTGGTGGTTTTGGATAAACTGATATGGTTTTGGATCAACAGGTCGAAAAGGCGGTGGCTTTAGCTCCAGAAATGACTTCTCAACACACATCTTTTGGTTAAGCAACATCAATGGAGGAGGTTGAACAAGTTTCTGTTTCGGGTCCATCTCACCATAACCAGCTGGTGGCACAATCTGAAGAGGCTTTGGAGCTAGAACTGGAATACAACAACTTATAGCTTTATTAGTGCAAATGGGACTTTCCAAAAACAAGTGTTGAGGCACTAAAGAAGCATTAAACTTGAAGTTGTTGAGTTTCCTAATCTTCCTTTGACCTAACCCTTTAGTTAAAAGAGAAGAGACTCTTTTGAACTTGGAAACTGCTTCTCTTGTTTCCACCATTACGGATTTGGAGTCATTGGTTTGTTGTGATAAGAGATTCAACACTCTATGACAGCTTTCCACAGCTGCTTTGTTTGCAGCTTCAACTTCTTCCATTTTCTTCCGCACAAGAAACAAAAATAAAAAACTTTTTTTTCCTCACACCCAAATCTCTTGAGAACTAAGGAGATAAAAAAGAGACTAAATAAAGGAGACTCACAGAAAAAGAAAACTTTAATTCAAAACCAGTGTGAATCCAATCGATTGGACACGATAACATCAAATCCAATTCGTCAGAAGCTTGGAGAAAACTCAGAACTCAAATCCTAAAAACCCCTTTTGAAGAATGTATAGCCCCAAACATAAATTATGTAGATGAGCTAGCCCCAAACATTGAAACTCTAAAATGTATAGGGGTTTAAAGGTGAGATCGTTTTATGATTTGAAATAAGAAAAAATTAGCTCATGAACAAGAAATCTCCCAGAATTTAAGGGTTCAAATCAGAGATTTCTTATCTCGCTTTTAAGACAGAAAACAAAAAAAAAAACAGAGGTGTACAAGGTTATGATTTGCTTTCTATGTATGAGAAGAAGAGGTTATGTTATTTCACTAATATTCCATCACCACCAATAAAATACAAAGCTGTCTTTTTCAAAATAATATAATATAAATAAAAAGGAATGCTTATTGGTTCGAGAAGAGAGCGTAGGAGTGGAGTTTGGGTCTTCAGAGATGGTCGTCACAGTCAGAGAGGAAGAAGAGAAAAAAAAAACAATACAGAGTCCTCTGTAAAAGATTTCGTGGTGGATCCCACTGCTGGTCCTACTTTGCATCTACTTTATAAAAAAACAATTTGTGTAAACAATTTTGCATTGAAATATTAATTTTAAGTACTGTCTGTAGTACTTTTGTTTTTTCTTATAAAAATGACAACAATATAATCTATTACACATTTAATATGTAAAAATTGATCATATAAATGAAAAATATGAATGATGTTGTTATATGTTAAACACGTATCAATTCCTAGACACTGGTAGAGATTTCCAAAATGTATTAACACTTTTCCAAAACTTTTTCTTTTTTGAAATATTTATAAAAAGTATTTGTTATGTTATCTAAGAAGAAAATATTAGTTTTCAGATGATAAAAATATATTTCTATGTATTTTTTTTTTAAGTTGATAGTATAAATAAATTTCATTTTTACTAGATTATGTATATTTTATTATATAAATTTTAAATTTTCTTACAATATGATAGCAAGTGTTGGTTGATCGATTAGATTCTGATATGTATAAAAAATTATGTTAATTTTTTTAATCAAAAAAATAAAATCAATAAAATAGAAAAAATAAATAAATAATAAAATAATTTTTTTTTTCTATTTTATAATATATATTAAATTTTATTATTTCAATAAAATTTGAATTTTTCTAATAAAATTAGATTTTATATTTTAAACAGACATGTGTCTTATCAAATTAACTACATATATTAACAAATTATTTTTTATTATAAATTATAAATTTGACACATCAATATAAATTTTACTTGACACACATTTTTATCTATAATTTAATACATATATAGACTTCTTGTGAGAGAGTTCAAGATTTATATAATAAAATAAATTTTTTTGTTTTTGATAAAATTTGATTGATATGTTAATAAATATATTATAAATTATATTACTCCTTAGAACAAAAATTATATAATCATGTATGCACTATTAGTCTATTATGATATTATCCATACCATTTTATTGTCTACAAAGATATGATATTGTCTTTTTCTTATTTTTTTTATTCACTGTCACGGACCACGGTGTCGCCAATCTCATTATTACAAATTTAAGATGCGAATAATCTAATTCTCTTTTTATAACCAAAATTGTGTTTTTTCACTGTCAGCCGTAATTTTCTTGTGGGAGGAAACTGTTGTCAATCGTGGGCCAAGTTCCACCTCTGTATTCTTCATAATCTCGAGCATGCAATTTGGAACGGCTCAAATCGCAACACGTGTCAACACATATCTGTTCCTCGTAACACGTGTAAACTAGAATGTTGACTGAACATGCAATTTTGTCTGTTTCTTGTCTTATCTTGTAAATGGAAACTTTCATACCCTCTAAAAGTATATGTAAATTAGTTTTTTTGTTTAAACTTAAATAACACAAATAATGACTAAATTTGCAGTAAAATAGTAATTAAATATCAAAACTAGTAAAAAACTTTTATATTCTCAACATCTATCATATGAAAGTAGTTACATTTAAACTCATTTTGTTTACATAAACTAAAATGTGCTTAAATACTAGTTAATTTAAAAAAAATTATTTGAAAATTACGTAGGATTTTAATAATTTATATACTATTATTTTTAGAACTCATTATTTTAATGATGTATACTTTTACTTGATTTCTGGTCAAATATGAACAATAGTGAGAAAGTATAAATTCATGAATAGGTCGAGCAGTTTAAAGATTAATTCTGAATATTTTGTTTATGGCAGAGTTTGAATTTTTCTAGTGCAATTTCAATCTTTGATCACTCATAAACGCTTTTATTTTTAGCAGTAAGAAAATTCGGATTTAAATACACTTCAGAAAATTAGTCAAGATTTTTGGCATGAAATTCTATTGGTTAAACTGTAGAGTTCTTCAATGTATTTGCCTTTTTTCATGTAAAGAACTGTTTGTTTTTTCACAAGACTGTTTTGAAAGAAAAAATGTCACCATTCCTTTGCTCATGTAAGAAACTAAGAACTCACATATGCTAGTTTAAATGTTGTTCATTCATTAATAAAAAATGAAGCATATAACTACGTTCGGAGTTAGAATGTAGCGTTTCAAATTGTTGAAGGATCGATATATATGGTGAGAAGTAAGTACTTAAATAACTATACTATAGCAAATTGCATAGAAAAATGGTTATAACATTATGATAAATCCTTGGTTAGAGTTTCAAAGATTTAGAAATAATCTCAAAATTTATCTATATAATTTTATTTAGAGTTTCCAAAATTTTATAAAATCAAGTGTAAATAAATAAAATTTTAAATTGAAATAATTAATTTATGTTAATTATTATTTTTCTTTCTAAGAAATGTTGATCAGCATTTGAATGAAATTTCTATTTTTATATTTAAAAAATCTCATAGACACTCTTTTGATATTTTCAATTTGTTTATAGCATTACTTTAAAATTCAACGTTTGCTTTATCAAAACAAACAAATTCAACTTTTGTATAGTACAAGGCGTTTTTTTGTCGTTGTATGTTCGTCTTCTACGCGTTAGGTCAAGTAGGCATGTCCGATTCCTTTTCGTCAAATTTTCACACCTATAACCTCACTATTACCATCACACTAGATTGGCCAACTCCATCTCTTTACAAATATCTTTTTTTTATAATTATTTTAATGAGCATTATGTAAAAACATCGTTCCACTAGGAGTCTAGGATTCTCGAAACCGTCAAAAACATTAGGAGCGAAAGCCAAAAAGGAAATCGATGATTTGGTTGACAATAATCATTCTGACGCATGAAGCTTTCCTTTTACCCTTTTAAAATTTGGATTTCGTATCAAACCCACAATGCATTATCTTATCACCGTTGCTTTCATTGATTTTACTCCTATCCAATCATATACTACATGTGTGGATGTGCATGTGCAACTTTAATAATGACGTGTGCCGAATCGTGAAATCAGTTGTATTAAAAAAAATGAGATTATAATTAATAACCAAATTGGGTTATCCGATTAGTATGACACTAATTTTTATATTTGGAAAGATTTGGATCTATATTTAATAAATGTTCTTAGATACGAGATTAGTAGTTGGTAATAATATTATGTGAAGAACTTGTAAGATATAAAAATTACTCTCTTATGAACGCAAAAGTCGTTTCAAATTCGGGTCCAACAAAAAATTTTTATATCATAAACTCATTTGAGAAACTTTGTAACAATTCGTCCTCTTCATTTTGTTTCTTACTTCTAAAACTCTTTTTTTTTTTAATTAATTTTATTAATCATTTAGATAGTCATGGAAGAGGAGATTAGAAATACAATGAAGAGAAAAATTAATTTATGTTGTGTGGTAGTCACTTTGGCAAATGAATGGTACTTGATTGAATTAGCGAGACCTGTGAGAAAGTTCAATCCTAACAAAGAAGTTTGTCAACGCTTGAATGTATAGCTTGACACTTCAATAATTATATAGATCCATCGATAGTCTTTATAACCAAGCGGATTGCACTGGTTGTTGTATTAATTTAGATATGCGAAGTATATTAAATTTGTAACTGTAATTAGTTCGTTCTTAATGTCTTTCATGCAGTTTCTAAAAAAATTACTCTATATACATTGTAATTACTCAATACAACGCATATCCTATACATGGTATTTAGAAATTAGAATGTTATTTGGAAGCAAAGCTATTAGAAATAAATTAGCGAAATCGTTGGACTAACTATAGTTTAAGTTTTATTATATAAAAGAAACTATAGTTTCAGTTATAGATACTTGTTAGTAGTGATACTTCAGTTACTCAGATACTCGTATTGGGTTATTCCATATACTAAGATTGAAGGTATACATCCTTGTCCATGGGCAAATCAAGGTTACGACTGAAGCATATGGTGACTAAGTCTATTGTGGAACCATGTGGAGAGGTAAGTTTGTTGTAACTTGAGCTGATGCTGGAATGGAATCGTAACTTCTCTTGATGGATTGCTTCAGCTCCTATGCACATCGTTCCTCTGTTTATAATCATTGTATCTCTTACATCATGTCATCTATCTAGTAGTAAATAAATGCCTAATTCTATAGGTACTCGAACCTTATGCTTATTGAGACAAAGATACCTTCATTTTATGGGTTTCTCATAATTAATTCTAAAAACATACTATATCATTACCTAGGATGCTTGGCTAATAAAGAAATATTGGCATATAAAACCAAAAAAAAATATTGGCACAAAATATGATTTGAGTATCATCGTCCACTTTGGTAGTGACCTTTACCACATCCACTACTAGATAGTTTGTTTGTCTTCTATTCCTAATTCCTTGAGACTCGGATTCATAGAGAGATTGGTTGCTTCTTTATTTGTCCATCTCCTTAAATTTGCGATTGATTTGTGGCAAAACAAATTCAAAACCTATATAATCAAAAACATCTATAAAAAAGCCCACGCTTTAATTTTTTTTTGATATTTGAACGTTGTTTACACACATACAACAAAAACTCCATCAATCTCTCTATTCTAAAGTAAGTTCTTTTGAAAGCATCGTAGAGTATTAGTTCGATAGAACTGTGTAATTGAGTGATAGTGAAACCGGTTTGTGGTTGTATCCTGGGACTCTTGAATCTCTGATTCTCGTCTAACTACGGGTGATTCAAAGAGTTAAGAAAAAAGATTTTTTGTCTCGACTCCACTGGGTTCTTTCTTCTTTTCTTAATATTTATGTTCTTTAGTTTCAATCAATTTCATAGTGTTGAAGAGTTTATGCTCCTACATTTCGTTAAAAAGTTAAGAACGTAGGAGCATAAAATCTGCAACACTATGGAACTGATTGAAACTAAATAACATAAATGTTAAGAAAATAACCCAGTGGAGTCAAGACAAACAATTTCTTTCCTTAACTCTTGAATCACCCGTAGTGAGATGGGAATGATAGAAATTCAAGTCAGAGTCCCGAAACAACACAAAAAATTCTAAAACAAAAAAGTTTCTTTCGAACTATTACTCTACGATACTCTCGAAGAACTTTTTAGAATAGAGAGATTGCTGGAGTTTTCTTGTTTTTGATGTATGTGTGTAACCAACATTCAAGTATCAAAGAAGGCTTGAAGCGTGGGTTTTTCATAGTTGTTTTTGATTACCTAGGTTTGAATTTGTTTTGCCACAAATCAGCCCAAGTCAATCACAAATCTAGGGAGGTGGACCCGTGAAGAAGCAACCAATATCTCCATAAATCTGAGTCTCAAAGAATCATGAATAGAAGAGAATAAGTCCTTTGGAGTCACATAGCAGAGCAAAACCGAGACTTGTTTTCTCTTTTCAAAATCTGATCCATCATCCAAAGCTTCAACTTGAGCTCAACCAATCCATTAAAGCCCTTTTCACATTCACACATATCAATTTAACTAAGCCCATTAGCTTAGATAAAGAATCGGTCCAACATGATTCGACAAAATACAAAATGATTCAGCTAAAGGACATAACTTTTCTAAGGCTTAAAAATACCAATATTTTACTTAATGATTGGTTCATTGTAGATAAGAACCGACTGAAGCGCAAAGGCTAATTATGAATGAAGCTCTAATATTTCGCCCTACATTAGAGGTACTAGTTTTTCTTCAATCTTTTCAGAGGTTGTTGATGATTATTTCAACATCTTTATCCTATATTTTTAGTGTTTAGGAATTTGAAGATACACTTGCTTACATAGAAAATAAAGTCATTTAGTTGAATACAAAATGATTTAGCAAAAAGACATATCACTTCTATATAAGGAGTGAATCTTCAAACTTCTAAACATTAAGAAGTTGAATAAAAATGAGGAAACCATCAACAACACATTTGAAAAGATGAAAAACAAAATCGGTACCTCTGATGTTGGGCTATATATTGGAGTTTCAACAATAACATGCGTCTGCACTTCAGTAGGATCTCATCTAGCAAGAAATTATCACTATGTAAAATTTCAGGATTTGTAAGCTCTTATGGACTGCATCGGATTGGTAATTTTGTGCCATAAATAACAGTATGTACTACCTTCGGATGATGCGGATTACTAGGAGGTTTTACATTAGTTTCCTTGTTTTAGAAAAGATTAGGAGAAAGACCTCGGAGATAGTACCGACAACTATGGACTAAAGATTCCAATGAATAAAATAATAATAAAAAAACCATCTATTCATCGATGAAGGCGAAATGAATTACATGATAAATCAGGACTCAACAGTAGGAAAATCCAAGAAAAGCCTAACCTAAATGGAAAATCAAGTTCATAAACGATGAACTTGAATGATAATTTTTTTGGAATACATCAAAAACTATAATATTTATCTACTAGAGAAGAGAAACTGCATGTTTTAATTAAATCTCTTATAAATACTTATGTGCTCTTTATATAGATAAACCACAAATAGAAAAAAACAGAAACGACTTTTAAATAAAAATATTTACGTAAAATAAAACCTATAAAAATAAACACTCAAAAAGCAAAAAAAAAAAACCTTATAAAAAAGGCAAAACTTTAGTTTCCTACATTACAAAACATAATCTACAGACTCAGTAATATAAAATCTAATATGTATTATATTGTCAGATCTATAGCAACAACCAACAAGCAATCAACCAAAATATAATTGTTAGATCTATATATGTAATCAGAAGCAATTACTAGGACCAAAAAATAAAATTGTTACGTAATTATTTTTACTAAAATAAAAAGATCTTATTGTTAATTGTTACCTCTATCAAATGATAGTCAGATTGCTTGTTTCTTTACAAAGTTCATCCTTCCTTCTCAACTCTGTGGTGTTGAATTTAAACACTTTATCAATTTCCTTAAAATCAAACTCCTTATTACCAAAAAAAATAAAGGAAATATGTTAGTCACGAGAACATTTTCAAATATGCAAAAGTTCTGCATATGCGGATAGATTCCGTTTTGCAAGTCCTTGGATAATATAATACCTTTTATCTACAAATACCGATTCACTAATCAAGAAAAAAGACACCGAGTTGCAGCTCATGATGAAATGTATCCACCTTTTGGTTCTTTCCGGCCTTAGAAACTCAATAACACCAATAAACATCATCAACTACATTTCACCAAAGATGCAAAGACAGTGAAAACATACTAGTCCCCTTCTGCATTTCACCAAAACCAGGTATATCAAAGCCACAAGAGAACTTTCGTTTAGCACCTATATTAACAATCACCTTCCGATCAATCAAGAAATTTTAAAAAAAAAAACATCGTTCTTATCCCATGGTTCAAAGACATATGCTTTGTTTCAGAAAATTTTACAAAACCTAATAGGTTTGTGATAGCAATGCAAAACAATCACAAACTCAAATACGTAATATGAAAAAAATCAATATCTCAAACATTTAACAGAATCAAGAACCAAATTAAGAGTCTGAGATTTAACCTGTTTGAAGATTGGGTCAGATCTGACCGGACTCTCCCTCTCCCTTCGATGAGCTAGATCTGAGTGCATCATGGATATAACCGAATCTATCCGATCTGTTCCTTCACCGCCGCTATCTCCAGCCATATTGGCTCTTCCGTGAGCATCTTCGTTAACGGAATCTATCGCATGCATCTCTTATGTCGATCTCGATTTCCGTCGATGAAGAGATCAATAAACTCTCCGCCACCTTTCTCCGAAAACTCAACAAAACTGTTTCTAAGAGACGGAACACTCGAGAACATATTGAACTATATATATATATGTGTTAAGGGTAAACCCTAATTCTCTTTTTCTTTATATGTCAGATTTTACAACGTGTACGGTCAACATATTTTATAACCCTTTTAAATTCCTCATAAGCTTCCTTTAGATACATAATTATAATACAGAGGTCAGAACTGAGAACTTCGCCGGTAACCATTCTTCTCCTTAGAGCGCGAAGGTCTCCTCTGCTTTCTCGATTGGTTTAGTCTGTAGAGTATTTACGGTAGGCTTAACTTATGTGGTCACCTTCTCGGGTTCGTCAGTTCTTTAGCTCTGGATTGTGTGTTCCCAGCTTGAGGTGATCACGCTTTGCACCACTTATAGCATTCCCTAAGTTGTCTCCACAAAGAAGAGTCTACATTCCTCCCTAGTTGCTAGTGTTGCTTGCCGTATCCTAGTTGTGGGCTCTTTGCAATCCTCCAGATTAAGAGTTGGCTGGGAGCTCTATTAGATTTGGTTCCCTTAGGGTATACGCTTTTATCGGTTTTATGCTTTTGTATTATTTTAGAAGCCTGCTTCATTGCTTCTTGTACAGGACAAAAACATGTAATAAAGAAAAGTAAAATAGAATTGGAAGAGAAAAGAAAACAGAGTTTAAAATCTGGAAAACTCCTCTTTCTCTAGATACAACTTTACATTAGGACAACACTTTACTTAAATAGAAAATAAACAGACACACGTAAGAGATATATGTGGAAAGTTGTCTCTTCCATAACCTAATCTAAAAGTCACAACTCTTAAAATAAATAATTTAACTGACATAAACTCAATTATCACCAATAGCTTTGTCTTCGTTACGGGTGTGTCTTGGGAGTTCCATAGGTGTGTGACTATGTGAGGATTGCGGAGGATTAAGTGATTTTCCTCGCTTTGAGTTATGGTGATTCTTCTCGGCTAGATGATCTTCGTGCTCATATTGAGTTAACAATTTAATGTTAACAACTCCGATTGAATCCACTATCCTTTTTAGTATTCTTTTCTTCTCCTTCTTTTGGTTGTTGTCAATAGTTCATTAGAGTAGTTCTTATGTATTTATTTTCATCATCTTGTAACATTTCCATAAACATTTAAATAACAAACCCTTTATTTAAAAAAAAATACAAAACCAAACTTCTCTTGCAAAGAAGATGATGATTATTGGTTAATCAAATACATATACGTATTAAAAAATCTGAAGCTAAAAGCATACACAAACAGAGCAAGAATCTAACTAATCACGGGTTTCCTTGTTGAAAATAAGGTCGTTTCGAAATTTCCATATATGCTACCATATCGAGAATGGTGCGCAAATGTATATAAATTATGTTTAGAGCACCCGTGTCTTTAAACTTTAAGAGCAGTTAATGGGGATGTTTAGATATTTGAATAGGGTGGAAAGGGTGTTTAGATATTTGAATAGGGTGGAAAGTATCTTTTGGAAAGACATTTTTGATATCCAAAATCAAAATATCTTTAAATTTTAGTTTATTTATAAGATACTCATGTGAAGATGACCAATAATAGTGGTCTATAGGAATTAATCATACTTTTCAATTATTAAAATGAATCACTTTTAGTTTTTGTTAAACATTAAAGGGATTCACTGTTTTCTTATGGTTTCTCTTATAGAGTTCACTCGGATTTAGCTTCTTATTACTTATTAGCATAAAATATTTTCTAATTTCTACACACTATCATCATTCATAATATTCTTGATAACAAATAACAACACGTAGGGATATAATTTTACAAGTGTTTTGACTTTTGATAAATTAAATAAAGCATCAGGCAAATTAAAACGAAAAGAAGTTCTAGTTATCTCCAAATCCTCTCTTTTTTTTTCTTTGCCTATCATATTACATTTATAGAAAGAAAAAAAAAACAAACAACACCAAAACCTTATAATTCCTCTTTGTTCGGTTGTGAAATTACCTTATCGTCCTTTAGGATTTACTATCTGAGAAAAGATTCCACTGTTTTCTTCGGAGGATAAGTCACTCACGTCATGTTCTCCGGCGTCGACATTCACCACCATGCCTCCTCCTCCTCCTCCTCCTCCTAAGTCCTCGGATCCACCGCCTTGGCTCGGCGTTCGATGACGAGAACCATCAGCAGTTTCTTGTAGCTGAAGTGCAAATTCAAGATTCCACAAAACATCACCAATCGTTGGCCGTTCTAATCCACTATCGGAGAGACACTTCTCAGCCGTATCTGCAAATTTCTTCAAACACTCTGGATTAATCTTCCCTTTGAGATTAGGATCAACGATGTCTTCTAATGTCCCTTTACGTTTACAATTCATCGCCCAATCTCCAAGACTGACTTGTTCTTTAGGCAAACTAGGGTTTAACGCTGGCCTAGCGCATAAGATCTCGAACAGAACAACTCCAAATGAGTAAACATCTGACTTCTCAGTTAGTTGTTGTCTTCTAAAGTACTCTGGATCCAAGTACCCGAAACTTCCTTTCACAACAGTTGTCACGTGACCTCCGTTCATGTTTGGTCCGGTTTTAGACAATCCAAAGTCTGAAACTTTCGCAACCCAATTCTCATCAAGCAAGATGTTAGTTGTTTTCACGTCACGATGTATGATCGTGTACTTTGCTCCTGTGTGAAGGTAATGTAATCCTCTTGCAGCTCCAATGGCAATCTCTAGACGTCGTTTCCAAGTTAACTGAGGTCTCCTAGTGTTGTAAAGATGTTCCCTGAGTGTTCCAAGAGACATGTAATCGTATATCAAACACATTTCTCCTCCGTCATCACAATATCCAATCAAGGATACTAAGTGTTTGTGTCTTAATCTCGAGAGAAGTTCGATTTCTGTCTCGAACTCGTTAAGTCCTTGTTCTGAGTTAGGGTTTGATTTCTTGATTGCAACTTTTGTGCCTCCATCTATAACTCCTTTGTAAACTTTACCAAACCCTCCAACTCCGATTACGTTTGACTCATTGAAGTTTTGAGTTCCATGTTTGATTTCAGACAATGAGAATCTTCGACATAGACCCGCTGCAAGATTCGATAAGTGGCTTCCATTGTTACTCTTACCTGATATAGTAGATTTTGTTGCTGACGTATGTGAGTTTCCGTATATAGGAAGCCAACTCGATGTATGAGATTCACTTCCATGAAACTTTCGTTTCCTTTGATACATTGTGAAAAACAATGCACAGATTAAAACCGCTGTAACTCCTCCAGCGGAACCAATGACAAAAACTTTGATTCTTTTGTCACCTTGAAACTCTTTTTTAACATCTTCATTAGCTTGCATAGGTGATGGTTGAGGATTTGGACCCGCTAGGTTTTTCATCAACTCCATCTTGAAAATCTCTAATCCATTAAGTTGTGAATCAAGATATTCAGGTTTAGAAAATGTAGATGGTGTCATTTGAAGTGAAATCTCCTCTCCTCCACTATTAGGATCAACGAGTATCGCGTAATCTTTAAACGTTGGTATACCTTTGCCTCCTGTCCAAGCAAGTATATCAGCAGCGTTTGAATCCGCTTGCGCGGTTTTGTTGTTGATGTAAATGTTGAAAGCTTTTTGATTGACTTTAGAAAGCTGGAATTCACAAAAATGGAGTCTCATTATGTAAGTGAAATTAGTATCAACTTGAAACATCCATGTTAGGTTTGATTTGATGTTGATATCTCCATTTGGTCCTTGTGATCTAGCTGTTTTGTAAACATCAGCGGGAGCTGAAGAAACCGGCATTTTCTGATAATCGATTCTGAAATTGTTACTTGCTTGAAGGGTAACACCAAGACCAGCGCTGAAAATGTAAGGCGCATCATTATACCAAGTTCTTGTTAATCCACCAGAGTCTTGGCTTCCGGGAATATCTTGACCACCAACATTAAGCCTAAACATCGTTTGAAGATTCGCAGTTTTAGTATCCGCGGTTTGGTCTGAGAATCCAACAAGAGTAGCTGAATCAAACAGCTCCGGCATCTGAATAACCTCAATACCATTTATGAAAGCAAACGCCTTTGGATGTTTATCCGAAGGAGTAAACATAATGCTCAAAACATCTTTTTCAGATGGCGCAAGAGAATACTCTCTAACGAGATAAGCTTGTGTCAAGGCTTGACATGTAATAGCCGCGCTAAAATTGCTAAGAAGTGTAACATCGTTAGCTGCCACGGAGAAATAAGAGTCGGTAATGTTGAGTCCTGTATATGTTGATGGATAGAAATGTAAACGTAGCAAATGTCTTTTGTCTCCTTTAACAGGAATCTCATATGTTGCTGGAGCTGTGAAGATTCTTGCTGTCATGTAAGGAACCGTAGAGAGAAGTGAAGGATCTTGATACGTAGCGGTTGCATGAACCGTGTTTCCCGTTTTCAAGAATTTGGTGTCCGGTTCCCATTTTTTCTTGTCTTGATCAACGGTTGGTTCTGATGCACCGCAGCTTAATGCGAAATCTTGGCCGTTAGATTGAGATGGAGAAACTAGAAGAACAGAGAAGAAACAAAGGAAGGAGAACAGAATCCGGGTTTTCTCATCCATGGCTGAAACATGTAAAAATATGTGTTTAAAATTCGATAGCGTGCATGAAAAGGAATGATAAAAAAAAAAGCTTAGTTTTTGTTTGTAGGGCTTACCTCAAGCACCAGCAGAGAAAACTGGAGGATTGTTTCTTCTCCTCTCTGCAACCTAACGATGTTTGATCAAAGCCATGGAAACGAAAGCTGAAACATCAGAAAGACAGAAAAAAAAAAACACCACTCGTTTTTGGGAGTTGTGTTGGAAAGAGAAACAGAAAGTAGTTGGAGAATCTATGGAGGAGAGGATTAATCGAAGAAAGCTATGTTTAGTAAATTAGTTATAAGAGGAAAATTTTATATATTTTTTTGAGTTTTAAATTCAAATTATGACTTTGATTTTATTTATTTTTTTATTCAAGTATAGAAAATTTTAAGCTATGTTGTTTTAAACATGTAATAGAATTTTGAGATTTGAGTTGATACTTAAAATAGGAAAATTAACAAGTTTAGTCAATGTATATTCTTCTAGAGTTAGGATAATTGTCAAGCTTGTTTTCTTTTAGGGGGTCAAGAATCTAAACAAAGAAAGGTCCCTAAATAAATGGGATGACTCTTTGTATCAAATTTAAACAATGGAGGAAAATAGCTCAACCCTACATTGCATAAATCAATTGTGAAATCTATTTTTTTTAAATCCTTCATTAAATCTCCTTGGCCCTCTTTTGTGAGAGTTTATGTGGTCGGGTCGGCAAAAAGTTTCAGGTAGTACACAGAGATTTTCTGATCAACTCGACCCACCCGACCCGTAGAAACTTCTTTGTTGGCCGCGTAAATTAGTGTCGCACGTAGCCATCAGATGAAGAACATACAGTTAGACCCAGAAACAAAGCCAAAGCTTTGATATTCTCATAAAAGAGGTCACAAATTTTCATCAACGGAAAGCCCTAATTTGCACCACTAGGTTTCTCTCCCAATTATAAGCTTTAAATCTTTGCCTTGCATTAGAAGCCACCTATTCAAAGTGATAAAAAATGGTGCGAAGAAGAGAAGGTCTTACCTTACCAATCTCGTCTTCATCGCCATCGCTTCCCGAATCACTACCTGATAAAATAATGACTCCATTTGCCTCACAGAAACCAAAACAACGGTTATCGAAGCAATTATCAATGCGTGAAACACCAAGAGATGTTGCTTGGGAAAGAAGGCGTCGTCAAATGTTAAGACTTCAGGAGAAGAAGCACAAAGGCGTCTCTGAAAATGATAATGATGCACCGGATCTAACCGATGAAGACTTGAGGGAGCTTAAAGGGTCGATCGAGTTAGGGTTTGGTTTCAATGAAGAAGCTGGACAGAAGCTTTGCAACACATTACCAGCATTAGATCTGTACTTTGC
This sequence comes from Cardamine occulta, assembly GCA_028015245.1. Taxonomy (NCBI): domain Eukaryota; kingdom Viridiplantae; phylum Streptophyta; class Magnoliopsida; order Brassicales; family Brassicaceae; genus Cardamine; species Cardamine occulta. The sequence continues at coordinate 8,449,251 of CM051383.1, read as the reverse complement.
TGTGAATAGGCAGCTTTCGCCTCTTCCTTCACCTAGTAGCAGCCGTAGCAGCAATGGAGGAGATGGCTCCTTGTCTTCTACTTCTCTTTCTTCAAGCAGCATACCTTGTAGCCCAAAAACTGACTCGGATTCATTAAAGATCTTATGCCCTGGTAAAACAAAACTTCGATTTTATCTTCTTTGAATTCATATGTTCCATATAAATATGCATAGACTAATCACTATGAATTTGAGCTGTACAGGGGACAATCCTCAACAGGTGAAACAAAGATTAAGGCATTGGGCACAAGCTGTTGCATGTTCTTTGATGCAATCTCACTGATGAGTGTATATGTTGTGGCTTAAGTTTCAACTTAAAGCACTTCTTCTTCTTTTTGTTTCTTTTTTTTTTTTTTTACTTTTGTGGGTGAAATAGGACAGAGCAAGAATCCTACCAAGTAGGATCTCTCTGAAAGAGGGAAGAACAAAAAAAAGATAGAGAAATTTTTGGAGAAAAAAGATAGAGAGATTAAGCGATTACAGCTCTCCCTACAGATATCCTTGTGCAAAGGGAACAAAATGAAACGATGGAGCCCTTTCTTATTCATGTACTGTATGCATATAAACTTTTAATATAAGGTCGTGGATTTGATTTGATGGTTACAGTGAAAAATATTTTGAGGTATGTTTCCATATTTTGTAAGAACCTTTCATGAGCCATGCCATGCATGGCTTTATGATTTAACTTTATAATAATTTTGACAAAATACTAGCTAGTGTATAAATAAAAACTAAGTATCAGTGAAAGAAAAGAGTACAAAATATTGGTTTTTATGTTTCGTAATACCCAAACCCAAAATCCTACTCAGCTCATAAAAGTTATATAGTGATTTAGAATTAACGAATCAGAAGAACTCTCAAACCATATCTATCTTATTTCCTCACGCGATGAACTGCGAGCTAAAGTTTTTCTTTTTTAAAACTTCTACTTCTTCATTGATATTAATTCGGAAACAAGAGGTCAAGAGTACATCGGAATTACGACAAAAAGTTTTAAAAGACCAACCACACAAAAAGACAACCATAAATCCTAACAATGAACGATATACGAAAAAGTAAATTAGCACGATGATTTTGAAGGAAAAGCCTTACTCGCTAACATTTTATCAAATTTGTTATTTTCCTTCTTTATAACTAATCCCAAATTGATGAAATTGTCGTTCTTGACTATCATGCACTTGATAAAACTCCAAATTCTAAAATTGACTACATTTTCTCTTGTACCATTTTGTTGTCTCTTCTCTAACACTAATTCATCTCTTCTTCGTAAGTGTGATATTCTCGGATTGCAAACTTTCCAACACCGATGCATGCGATGCATTAACAATGGATCTACAACATTTGCCTACTCTGTTTAGGGTAGAGAGGGATCTGCTAACACTGTAGGACATAACAATTACTGTCACCCTAAAAGTGAGGGAATTCACTAGCCAACTCCATCATCGCATGATTGAAAAATCTTTTGCATTGTTGAAAACTTAAAACCGCCATAAAAATTACAGAAACCATAGATGGATCAGAGGCATATCAGAGTGTAAGATTTGTGTCAATGACGCAAAGAAGAACACGATCTCACCTAAAAACCCCAGAGTGGTTTCTTTTACTTTTTATGTAAAAGTTATCACTTATCACATGCATGGAATTTTTTCAATTCTAAAATGCTTATAAATTAGTACTTTCCAAAAAAGAAAGTCTATTAAATTCGTTAATGACGATATGTTGTGGCAGGCGTAGGGTAAATGTCAATTGGTGACTTTCTCCCTATTAGAGCCGGTTCTAAAATTTTGGCCCATACAAAACTAAATGATATTAAAAAAAAACTGATAATATATATTTTAAACATATAATTTTAGTGACTAATATTGTATAAATCATAATATAGATTTATTCTTAAAGAAAATTAATATGTCTTTACTTGTTCTATTGTTCTATTTACTTGTTCTATAGCAATTTTTAAAAATAATTCAATAATATATGGAATGTTTTTAATATTTGGTTAGAAAAATAAAATAATTATGAATTGTCTAAGTAGGGACCCTCAAAATTAGGGGTCCTTGCAAATGTTTCAAACCAATTGGTTCAAGCCCTAACTGTACCTTGTATAAGTGTCACTACAAGAAAAATGTCATTTACATCATTTATTTTTAGTATTTGTATTAGTTATAAATGATGTAAAAGACTTTTGCATCACTTAAAAAATGATTTATTTTTGTGTGATGCAAATATCGTTTTGTTAACAACTGATGCAATTGTATGTAATATTTGCATCGGTTGTTGTAAGTGATGTTAGTATTTGCAACAGTTATAATAATTAATGTCAATATTTCCATCACTTATAAATAATTGATATTAACACTAGTTTCGATCTACTAGTTGTATCATTTATAATAGTTTTATTTTAGCATATTTTATTTTATTTAAAATGTTTATGTCGGTTTCTATACCGATTTATTATAAAACTTGGGCCCAATAAATAAAATGTGCCTTAATAGTTTTAAGACTTTAATGAATAATTGACATTGGAACATATAATATTTATAGCTGCAATTGTCAAGAGCTCATTATCTCATCATCCAATGTGGGACATTTAAAAATTTATCATGTTTTCAGTTTTGTATCATTTTTACCAAAAATAAATAGATACGTCAATTAGATATTTGATATAAATTTATATTTTATATCACTTTTTGGTAAGTGATTCAAACTAATAGAAATTAAATCAATTTAATCTAATTGATATAAAACTAGATAAGAATAATATTAGTTAATATAATTGATGCTAAGTCATATATATTTGCTTCATTTATAAATAATTGATTTAAAATAATATCACTTTATTAAATGATACAATTTAACTGATGTAAAATGACCATTTTTTGTAGTGTGTGCTCACAAACTTTGTAATGGAGAATTTATACTAGTAACTGGGAATCATACTTTGTTAAAAAAAATTTTTAATGTAAACAATTACATGTAATGTCATTGGTTTTTAGTGTTTTTAAATAAGATTATTAAGGATACATTAGTAATAAATAATTAATATAATTAAGCAAAAATCATAATATTTATTTTAAATAATTATTATTATCCAAAAAATTAAACTCAAGAAAATTTGTTAATTATTCATGAGCAAGCCCCACAATATCTTTATAACTAGCTTTTAAGTCATACTCGAGGAGAATCCGGGCTACGCCCGGAAATACACTTAACTATTTAGTTAATTTTGTTTAAAATATATATACTTTTTAGTTTTTTTTAATATACATGTGAAAAAGTAGTGTCATGTTTGTATCTAACACTATAACATGTTTGTATATGGCACATATGTAACATATAATATGTGTATCATGGAAGATTTCTTTGATTAGTAAACAGTTTGTACATTCTGAAGTTTAAACTGAATGAGCAAATTTGAACTCTATAAATCTTTCTTTTCTTTCATCTTTTGATGTAAATGATACATCTAAATACATTCTAGAGTGCTTCATAGATGTTTGATCACTTGAACTGGTGATTAGGTAGACATCTTTATTTGGGACATACTGACAGCACGTACCCTCTGTGACCACTCAACATTCTTGAAACTGGCACGGTTCCATCCTTGATGCGTAAGAAGTGTACGTGGACGAAAGTAAGGATACATGATTTGTATAACATTACAGTGTTTGATAGATTTTGATAAATCATGTCAGCTACATCAACAATCTACGAAAGAGTGGAAGGAACAGTAACACATTAGTTACCAATGAAAAGCAAAAGACAATTTAGGATCGACCTCTTTGCAGTCAGCGTAGAAATTAAAAGATGGAGGTGAATCTAGCTTAACCCTTCTTGCTGCTACCCACAATATATTCAGCCAAGATCCAACCAAGGTCATGAAAAAGGGTATATCACAATGTAAAAGTGTTAGCAAACAACCAACTCGCAAAACAGAGTAAAAGCACATGTAAAAAACCGTAACAATTTGGAGGATTTTCAGAAAAAAAAAAAAAAAAACATAATTTCGAAATTCAGTTTCTTGTTTACAAAAGAAACAAATCTAAGAAAATTAGAGGAAATGTTTACCTTAGTAGCAACCATCTCAGGGTACTAACGTGAAACAGAGTAAGAATCTGGTTAGTAGCAACTCTAAGCTCTCTCTTAGGCATATCCTTAAGATATGTAACTTGAATAATGGAATTAACACAACCAGGTTTAAAATGAAGCATGTTAACACCTCTCTCCAAAACCTGAACTCTCCACCTTATAACACAATTTGCCTCTTCTGATTATAACAAAACACAATTTGCCTCTTCTGATTATAACAAAACCCAATGAATTAATCATAACTTGTGAAGCACCAGCAACATCCAACGTAAAGCAACAACCCCTATTGGAAAGAGATACCACTATGACTAATAAAAAGTGGTGTACAAAGAGCACATCTGATCTAATTAATCGAGCATGGTCATTGTCATTATCCAAATTGGAATTTTGTTGAAGACATAACAACCAAATGTGACGGCAATTTTCAGCAATTCGTAAAGATAATATACATCGTCAATTTGAAGTGTCTATAACTACATTCTCCAAAGATATTTTGATCGAATAGATAACTTTCTACCAACCTAAATAAAGCCTATTAGATAAAACATAAAATTATGTTACCATCTTAGTAGTTGGACCTTGAATAATCTATTATAATCATCAACCAAATATACAGACAAAGAGCGATACTGAATCATCATCTCTTCTAACTAAAAGGCGACATTAACCCGACACCTTAATGCTGAGTTCAATCGTGTTATATGCATGTTTAAACTCACAAAAAAAAAAAAAAAAAACTCGCTGTGAATGGTTGACAACACATACCGAAGCTTGTGAAGTTTACTAAATCTGGCAGCAACATCGTAATTGATTGACTACGCATAGAAAAACCCACCACTTATACTCTCTTTGCCGTTCGCTCGATCGGCTTTTCCTTTGCAGATTTTTGGCACCTGGACTCGACGAAAAAATAATCGATAACGCTGAAAATCTATATCGATCAGGACGAAGCGTTATGGATAGACTCTCAATTATTATTTCAGTCCCGTTGAGTTTGATGACATGGCTGGGGAGACGGCTGAGATTTGTTTGCTGCCATGCTTTGATTTTGGTGACTACTTGGAGCTCTTTGGTTTTGCTGTAGCGACGGTGATCTGAGTTTTTATAGGTTAGATTCCCGAAATAGGTTATCACTTTGGATGTAGTGGCCATTAAATTTTCTTCGATGTTAATTGGTGTGAATTAATGGGGAAGTAAAGACGGACACGTGCAAAAAGGCTTTGAGATTTGATAACGGTTGTGGATCGTTGAAAGTTAGTCAGTGTGAGATTTGAGAACGACTGAAAACTAAATCGATTCACTTTGAGAGAATAAAGAACGGTGAGGGGAAGGGATGAGTGTCATTTTTTGTTAATTACTATTATTACTGTAGTTATTTCTTTTATAGTGACATTATTGTTTACGTTTTTCAATGGGCTGTGTGTTTGAGTTTTAAGGCTCCGTTGTTTTTAGATGGGCTACATTGTAAGTTTTAAGGCTACATTATTTCAGTTGGCCTTTTAAGATGGGCTGAGTAATATTAGGTGTATGGAGTTTTAAGGATACAATGAGTTTTCCATTTAATTGATGTTATATTTATGTCCGGTTTATAAATGATTCTAAAATATTAACCTGATTTTAACATTTTTTATTTAACTTAAAATACTTATATCGGTTCCTATACCGATTTAGTATAAAATTTGGGTCCAATAAATCAAATGGGTCTTAGTTGTTTTGAGTTTTTAATGAATAATTTGTAATAGAACATTTAGTATTTATAACTGCAAATCATCATTCGATATGGACATTTGAATTTTTTTTCATGTTTTTTGTTTTGTATCATTTTAAAAAATGATGCTACCAAAAAATAATAGATACATCAATTAGATAATTGATGTAAATTTATATTTTATATTATTTTTGTTAAAGTGATATAAACTAAGAAAAATGAATCATTTTTATTGAATTGATTCCAAATCAGTTAATTACAACATCAATATAATTGATGGTAACCCATAAATATTTGTGTTATTTATAAATAAGTAATTTAAAAATACATCACTTACTTTTGTGATACAATTTAAGTGATACAATCCATCATTTTTTTTGTAGTGTTAAAGCCCCGCATTTGTTAAAACAATTGAGCAATGGTTCCAGCTCATATTATAAAAAGATCAATATAATTCAAAATTCGAATGAGTAAAAACATTACCTTGTTAAGCATCTAAATTTAAAAGTTTCTTCGTTTAATCTAATTATTTAGTTAAACCAATAATTTTTACAGAATAAAATAAATAAAAATATTGAAATATTTAGTTTCAAATATTATAAACATTAACAATATTTAAAATCTATAAAAAGTGTCAAATAAACATAAATGTCCATTTTGGAAAAAAAAACATAAATGCCCCAAGAAAATTCACATTCAACCTATTTTCACAATGTTTTTAAGTAATTTATTTTACTAATTACATATACTGACAAAAACCATAATTAAATTTTGATTACTCTAATATCGTTATTCAGCATAATCAATCTACTATTTTAAATGTCATTCAATATCTGGTACTGGGACGAAAAATAGTGAATATGAGATGAGAGCATATAATTTGGATAACAAAAATATTACTCAAACGATTTTCGATCAAAAAACAGGACAAGAATTTTGGGAAGTGGTATGGCCGTATGAGATCGACAAATTTGGGTTGATAAATTCAGTTATAAAAGTTTTACTAATTTTGGTAAGATATTAGAGCATTTTGGGAAATATTTGAAAATATTTTGAATTTTTTTGAGAATTATGATTTTTTGGGATAATTTCCATTAATTCAAACAGGAAATACATGTATACGTCTAAAATTTTTACTCAATCTCTTATAATAAATATTTTCGAACTGGTAAATTTTTGAGTTAAAATTGTCAAACGGACAATTATTTTAAAAGGAACGGTTATATCATGGAAGATTTTTAATGGATACTAAACGAGATAGTTTTTCATTCCAAAATAGATATACATATATATTATATACTTAAATAATCCTAACTAAAACCAAATTCAAATCCGATTTAACACTCACATTCAATTATTAGAAATGTTTTGATTAGTTTAGAAAATATACATGTTGCAACAAAATTTTATCTTAAATTTAAATATAATTTTTTTTTTGCAAATATACGTTTGTATGTTTTCTATTATTGTCTTACAAAGTAATAGAAAATTAATTCCAATGATTCATTATTTTAAAAGCTTATTTGGCTTTCCATTCACAAATAAAACACAATTCAACAACAAATACTATTTCTATCCAATTTATTTAAATTAGATAATCTAATCTTAAATAATATATATTGTTATTTGGAATTACAAAACTCATTTTCTTTAGTTGATATCATTTTGAAGGAATAACATTATAATAAAACATCTATTAATTAATAATAGTGGGACTCTAACATTTTATTAATTTTGTAAAGATATTAATTTATCTATAACTTAATAAATATTTTTATAGAAAATTAGTTCAATTGTTTTTCCATTTAAGATTTTCCTTAAAAAATTAAAATATAAGTTGAGATAATTAAATCTAAATAAAATTAACGTTTTGAATACTATAAATTTATAGTTTGGACTTGAACATTTAATATTTAGAGGAAACAAATATTTTAATGATAAATAACACAAGCTGCCTATGATTCATTTATGCCAACAAGATGTACAAAATTTTAAATTTATGAATAACCTTAGGGTTTCCCTTTTAACAACCTATAATAGAATCAAAGTTATGCATATTCAGAAGATAAAAAACTCACAAATTTTTTTGGCTACTTTGATTTATATTTAACCAAACTTTTATTCAAATTTTATTTATATTTAACCAAAATTTAACTAATTTTATTTATATTTACAAAACCCAGGTTTTCGGATCCGGCTACATTGATTTATATTTAACCAAACTTTATTCGGATCGGTTCTAAACTTTATTCAAATTTTATTTATATTTAATTAAATTTTATTCAAATATAACTATTTTTTTATTTTTCTCAATATTTTGGGTTCTAAAACCCAAACCAAACTCGATCCAAAAAATAAAAATATTAAAAAAATACCTCAAACTTTAAATCGAAAAATCCGGAAGATCCGACTGTAACGGATACTCTAACGTCTAGGCCTAATTAAGGTCCTTATACGGAATCGATCATAGCAAGGGTAATGTTGTAATATTAAAATTAAATTTATAACACTTAGCTAAAACAGAACACTATCTTTTATTTTTTCCTCCTTTTCCCCAACCCTAGAAAAAAAACCTTCACGCCGGAGAAACAAAAACCTTCACCGTCGTTTGCTGTTTTCTTCAGCCCATCGCCGTCGATTACTTCCTCCCAGTCGCAGGTAAACCTTCTTACACTAATCCTACTTCCTCAATTTCTCTGTTACTTCATCGAACAAGCTCTCAAGTCCCTCCATCCCTACCTCTTTCTCTATTGTAGATCTATGGTCATGGCGATTTCCAAAGATCTGTATCCATCTCAAGAAGATCTCGTATACGAAGAAGAGATTCTACGGAATCCATTTAGCTTAAAGCTATGGTGGAGATATCTGATTGCAAAAGCTGAATCTCCATTCAAAAACCGATTCATTATCTACGAGAGAGCTCTTAAAGCTCTTCCTGGAAGCTATAAATTGTGGTATGCTTATCTTAGAGAACGTCTGGATATAGTTAGGAATCTACCTGTTACTCATCCTCAGTATGATTCTCTCAACAATACTTTCGAAAGAGCTCTTGTTACTATGCATAAGATGCCTAGGATTTGGGTTATGTATCTTCAGACTCTTACGATTCAGAAATTGGTAACTAGGACTCGTAGAAGTTTCGACCGTGCTCTTTGTGCATTGCCTGTTACACAACATGAGAGGATTTGGGAACCTTATCTTGTGTTTGTGAGTCAAGATGGGATTCCTATTGAGACTTCACTTACGGTTTATAGGAGGTATCTTATGTATGATCCTAGTCATATTGAGGAATATATTGAGTTTCTTGTGAAGTCAGAGCGTTGGCAAGAATCTGCGGAGAGATTGGCTTCTGTGTTGAATGATGATAAGTTTTATTCGATTAAAGGGAAGACGAAGCATAAACTGTGGATGGAGTTGTGTGAGCTTCTTGTGCACCGTGCCAATGTTATTTCGGGTCTTAATGTTGATGCTATTATTAGAGGAGGTATTAGGAAGTTTACTGATGAAGTGGGAATGCTGTGGACTTCTCTTGCGGATTATTACATTAGGAAGAATTTGCTGGAGAAAGCTAGGGATATTTATGAGGAGGGGATGATGAAGGTGGTCACGGTGCGAGATTTCTCTGTTATCTTTGATGTTTATTCGAGATTTGAGGAAAGTACAGTTGCGAAAAGGATGGAGATGATGGGCTCAAGTGATGAAGAAGATGAGAATGAAGAGAATGGCATAGAGGCTGGTGATGAGGATGTCCGCCTCAATTTTTCTCTTTCGGTTAAAGAGCTGCAAAGGAAGATACTAAATGGGTTTTGGTTGAATGATGATAATGACGTTGATCTGAGATTGGCTCGGTTGGAAGAGTTGATGAATAGAAGGCCTGCATTAGCAAATAGTGTTCTCCTTAGGCAGAATCCACACAATGTTGAACAGTGGCATCGGAGGGTAAAAATATTTGAGGGAAACGCAGGAAAACAGATCCTCACATACACAGAAGCAGTGAGGACTGTGGATCCTATGAAAGCAGTTGGGAAGCCTCACACGTTGTGGGTTGCATTTGCCAAGTTGTATGAAAACCACAAAGACTTGGTCAATACAAGAGTGATTTTTGACAAGGCAGTCCAGGTAAACTACAAAAACGTAGACCATCTAGCCAGTGTATGGTGTGAGTGGGCTGAGATGGAGTTGAGACACAAGAATTTCAAAGGAGCATTGGAGCTGATGAGACGTGCTACAGCTGTACCGACAGTAGAAGTCAGACGCAGAGTAGCTGCTGATGGCAATGAACCAGTCCAGATGAAGCTGCATAAGTCCTTGAGGCTTTGGTCCTTTTATGTTGATCTGGAGGAAAGCCTGGGGACGTTAGAATCAACAAGAGCAGTATATGAGAAAATATTGGATTTGAGAATAGCTACACCTCAGATTATATTGAATTATGCTTTCCTTCTTGAGGAAAATAAGTACTTCGAAGATGCTTTCAAGGTCTATGAAAGAGGTGTCAAGATATTCAAGTATCCTCATGTGAAAGACATCTGGGTAACCTATCTTACAAAGTTTGTCAAGAGATATGGGAAGACAAAGCTGGAGCGGGCAAGAGAGTTGTTTGAGCATGCTGTTTCAATGGTAAGCTCATCTATCCTTTTACTTATGCTGGTTAAAACGCTGTTTTTGTGTTGTCTGATGAAATGAGCACCAACGTTAACTGCTCAGAGAACGTGTCTATTGATGTGGTGATATTGTGCATGATCTAACTTGTCGTTAATCTTTATTTCAGGCTCCGTCTGATGCTGTCAGGACCTTATACCTTCAATATGCTAAGCTAGAAGAGGATTATGGTCTGGCCAAGCGAGCCATGAAGGTTTATGAGGAAGCCACCAAAAAGGTTCCAGAAGGCCAAAAGCTTGAGATGTATGAGATTTACATTTCTCGTGCTGCAGAGATATTTGGTGTTCCCAGAACTAGGGAAATATATGAGCAAGCAATAGAATCTGGGCTTCCACACAAGGATGTGAAGATCATGTGCATAAAATTCGCAGAGCTGGAGAGAAGCTTGGGAGAAATCGATCGTGGTCGTGCACTCTACAAGTATGCCTCTCAGTTTGCAGATCCCAGATCAGACCCCGAATTCTGGAACAAGTGGCATGAGTTTGAGGTGCAGCACGGGAATGAAGACACCTACAGAGAAATGCTCCGCATCAAGCGAAGTGTTTCCGCAAGCTACAGTCAGGTTAGATCTTTGATCCCTAAAGCATCAGTTTTCATTGTTTCATCTCTCGAAGAAGCAACATTTTTTGTCAATTCTGAGAATCCATTTTCACTGTAGTTTTTGACTTGGAACTGTAAGCTGACTATATTTGGTAAATTTTTTCTTGTTTCAGACTCATTTCATTCTGCCAGAGAACATGATGCAAAAGGACAAGATGGTAGATGTGGAAGAGGCTAAAGACGAGCTAAAGAAAGCAGGTTTACCGGAAGACGAAATGGCTGCTCTGGAGAGGCAGCTCTTGACCACAACATCGACCACCACGGATGCAGCAAAAGATGGTGGAAGAAAAGTTGGGTTTGTGAGCGCAGGAGTCATCGCACAGTCTGGTGAGAATGAAGGGAAAGTGGTGACAGGGAATAGAGAAGACATCGAGCTTCCCGATGAAATTGATGATGAGTCTGATGGAGAAGACCAAGTAGAGATTTCTCAGAGAGAAGTCCCTGCTGCTGTATTTGGAGGACTTGCCAGAAAGAGAGATGAAGACGGCGAAGGTGGAGAAAGTGGTGAGAACGGTGCAGCTAAGCAACTGGGCGCACTGGAGAGGATAAAGAGACAGAAGCTTATGCAATGAATAATTGTTATAAGCCAATTTCGTCTAATGCTTCAGTGATTCTGGAACTAGACTTTAATTGTAATCTCAAGAACAAAAACTTAGAGAAGAATTTTGTATTTTGTTTTGTGTTAAATCTATTGTTTGCTGCAGTTTAGTGAAGTTTCTTCAAGTTCTTTGCTTTCACTCGAAAGATCATGCGTTAACGATTTGCATGTTTTACAAGCTTTATAGATTCAAACACAAACTGATAACATTTCTGTAGCCAATTTTTCATAGGAAGGCTACTCTGCTTCCTCTCCAAAAAGAGTATTTGATCTAATAAACTCATCGCATACATTGTTGTTTCTACAAGAAAAAAGTAATAAACACTAAAGTCTCATCATCATCATACATTCTCCTTTGAACTTGAAGAAACCTCTTTCTCCTCTTCTTTCTTGTTCATTGCTACCGGAGAAGATGAATCAGTAACCGAATCTTCAGGTTCCGTTTTAAGCTCAGACTCGAACTCTTTTGCAGCCTATGTTTATACCAAAAAGCCACAAGGATTCATCAATACAAGTAAAAAGAACAAAGGAACACAAAAAAAAACATGGAACAAGAAAACCTATCTATATCAGACAACAACCATGAGCAATAACAATTAGCAGAAGGTTTATAGCAATAAACAAATGACCAGTACAGATTACATAGCTAAATTTAACATAACATAACAACATGTTTTGATCTATACTACAATACACAAGAAAGCTATCAATGAACTTAACTGTTTTACAAGCAAATGAATGCCTTGTTCTTGATCTATACTCTATACTCTATACTCTATACTCTATACTCTATACAATAAAGTCATACCAATTCAAATTATCATTCTTTTTGAGTGTTCTTAACTTCTTATCAATTCCACACAACACAACAAATCCACAGTAACTAACTACTCACTTGAAAAATAAAATTCCCAAAAACACATTCTTCCTTAAGACCTTATGACATCAATTCCAACTACAATCAACAAATGGACTTGGCATAAGAAACTCCATAATTGCATAAAATTTTGAATGTTCTAATCAAGTCATCACAAATCCAAAACAATCAAACACATGAAGTGGCACAAAAAAAACTTCAAAATTGCATAAATTTCATCCAATCAACTTCTCAATCATCTTCTTTAATTCAAGTGAAGAACCCAATGAAATTTATATTATCAAAACTGAAATTTCAAAAACGAATTATATAAGCAAACCTGTTGAAAGCTTTTGACGGTTTTGCCAATACTCTTTCCAATCTCAGGAAGCTTCTTAGGTCCAAAAAGCAAAGCAGCGATGCCAGCAATCACAGCAAGCTCAGGCACACCGAGACCAAACAGGGCATTACAAGTGAGTGGCTTTCTCGTTTGTTCTGGTCGGATTCTGGGTCGAATCGCCACCAAAGAACGGGTGTGTGGTCGGGATGATACTGTGAAGCAATTGGAGAAGAAGGAAGAGCGAGATGATGAGAGAGGTAGTGAAACTGGTGGAGGAGAAGATAGAGTCGCAACAGATGTCGCCATTACTGCTGCTATTTCTTTTTTCTTCTTTTTCTTCTGGTTCTAAAGATCTCTGCTTTTATCCAATATAATCCTCTGAAATAAAATAATATTTTCTTAGCTACTATAGAGATAGATCAATGAAAAACACTACCAAATTTTTTATTATATAATCTAAGTATCTAACTTCTATCAATATAAGTCATTTTTTGTGTCAATATAAGTCATTTTTAAACATCAACTCTTCCAAATAAACATATTACAGATCTCTATAAATTAATAATATTAGACAAATATGATTTACGATATTTTCTAATTAATTGTGTTTATTAATTTATAGATGTAGTATTTGGATCAAATTATCAATTTAAAACTGAAAAAATTTATTAGTTTATCGAAGTATTAATTTATAGAGGTTTCAAGTTCTTTCTTTAATCTTTCTAATAAGTTATTATACTTCTAAAAGATTATATCGAGTGCGAATTTGGTATTTGGATATTTTTTATCTTAATGATTCGGTCAATCATGAATAATTGGGTTCTGAGACCCTATAAATTAAATCAAATTTATCAAAATTTATGCAGAGATAACAAAAAAATAATTTTTTTTCTATTATCATTATCAAAAGTAATTTATTTCTATTATTAAATGTTCATACAATAAGACTAAGATGAAATTTACTAAGTATTGAATTCGCCGTCCTATTTACAAGGAACCAAAGAAACTGAGTTTCACTGTAATCTCGAAACTTAGAAGAGTTTAATCCCATATTTTTTTATAATCCCAAATGAACACTAAAACAATTAATCCAAAACCAGAATTTTATTATAAAATAGTTTAAATAGATTGACTCTTAATATCAAAAATATTTAAATCAAAATTTGAAACCAGCTGAAAAAAAGAAGAAGGGAAAACTGATATAATTCATTTAAAAAAAAAGATATATTTAACTAAAATTAGAATTTGAATTGAAACGTACAAAACCATCTACATTAGATTAAATTTATTTTGAATTATTTTATTTATAAACCGAACAAAATTTAGAATTAACATCAAAATAATCTCAAAACAATTTTTACAGAAAATATAACTTTGATCTGAATCTCTCTTTGTTACAAATCATTGAATTCAACTTAATAATCAAAATCATTTTCAGATGCATCACTGGAATAATCTACAGCTGCATCATTGAATTCAGATAAACATCATCTCTATACTATTAAAAACAGATACTTGTGAACCTATTACCAAACAGATTTTCAAGAGTTTTTAAATGAAAAAATTTCAACTCTGCATCCAAACACTATTTTTTTATATCTAATATTACAAATTCTTAGAACCAAACACAATTATTCTCTTATATAATATTAAAATTTAGTAGTATGAATTATGATTCTTCTATCACCTATATTTGATCTTATTTTTAAATTATTTTGAATTATTATATAATACATATATTTAATAAAAAGTTTACATTTTTTTCTGCATATGTTGTAATTCAAATTTTTTAAAACAGACATATATTACTCAATCGATAAAGAAAAATGTGTGTTCTACATTCGACATAGGCTAAAACATTTAGGCAATAATTCAGAGACATATTATTAAAAATAACAAAATGATTCCAAATACAAATGAACAATAAGCTTTACTTATCATGCGTTCAAATTTAAAATTTTTATTTGGTTTAATCCGGTTTTAGTTGAAACAAATTAAACTGTATATTTAAATTTTGTAAATTTTTTAAAATATTAATAATAATTAACTCTATAAATTTTAAAAAATATTAATAGTATTTAAACTCTATGAAAGTTTTTAAAAATTAATAACATTTAAACTCTATAAAAATTTAAAATTTAAAAATTTATAGAAAATATGACCATTTAAAATAAAACTTTGAAAATGACCCAATTTATATTTTTTTAAACAAAAGGTTTGTTAAAAATAGTACAAAGATGTTTAAGAAAGCAAAGATATTTTGTATTTCCTTTTATATTTTTCATAATCATTACATTAACAATAATTATTTATTTTCAATGTAATTAAATCTTTTAAATATTTGATTTACATAGCCATATTGTTTTTATATATTAAGTCATCAAGATCTTTGATTTAAATAACTAATATATTAAAAATATATTAATACATTTGTTTAGATAAAAATTAAAATTTTGAAATTAGTTATATATATTAAAAATATAGAAAAGTTAACAATTCAACATCGATTTAAAAAACAAGAAATCTCTATATTATTATTTGAGAAGTACATTTTAATAATTTATATGTGTTAGTTATTATGAAATATAACTAACGATATACTAATTTTATTTTTTACAAAAGATATAAATGAAACTAAAAATAATCTAAAATATCATAATGATTAACGGGTTTGTAAAATCACTATATGGATATGTTATTCTAACCTCTTACTGAATTACTTACCCGTTAGACTAAAATAATCAATCCAAAATATGTAATTATATTACATAGATCAGTTACGAGATGTAAAGCTTCCGAGTGATATGGGATATGATGGATTTTTGTCCCAAAATAGAGAGATAACTAATTTTATAATATTGACTAATATATTGAAAAAGCTGTCGTAAAGTTTCGTTTTTCGTTCCGTTTTCGGCCCTATCTATGTTTCGCGAGAACTTCCCAGATCGAAGAAACATTCGGAACGGGCTCCCCGTTCATTTCGTTGGTGGAAACGATCCAATCCATTTGGGGCTTCGGCCAAAAACGAATTCGAGTCAAATGACCTGGCCTCCCCTGGCTCTTCCACTCGTCCAGCCCTCTTCACGAACTTCTACAATCGATGCCACAAAAATAGCCAACTCTATTATCAAAGAAATAAGGAAATGGGCGACGATTTGGCACCAGATATCCGGAGGTGTGGAAAGAGCAGCTCTGAGAAGCGGAAAAAACATCAAAAACGACGATTGTTCGTGAAGGTTTCCAAAGAAAGACTCGTTGGTTCTGGCAAATAGATCACAATTACAGGTACCTGGGAGCATACCGATGGAATGAACGAAATAAGAACAGTTAACATAATATGGTCATAGATCTTAAGTTGTAACTTGATCATGAGCGAATTTGTTGATGTTGCACCCACGAAGTATGGAAAGTGCCAAACATTGGGAACGACCTGAGGAGGAGTTAGGAACAGGAACAAGAAGAAGTGAGAACCACTTAAATGGAGGAATCGATTGTATTTCGTCCTTTGTTCTCCATAGAAACTGGGGATCAAAAAGCACCAAATTTGATAACTTATTAAAGGAAAGACGAAATAAGAGCATGCTATTGAAGACGTTGCAACAAATGTCGAAAAAGCCTCCGTTAATTGTGTACAAACAAAATACGAGTCAAAAGGCAGGGTAAGAAAGGGTGAAAACGAGGTTTAAGTATTTTGAAATTGACATCAAACTTGTCTCAAATTCTACCTTAATTCTAATTAAGTCTCATTATTATTATTGAAAATTAAAAAATTTGGAAAATACCTGTGAAGGTGAGAGAAGGACTGGAACCTCAAAAATTAGTTTATGGATTGCCTTCCACTTCGGTAAATACGAAACCTTTTTCAGAGATTATTTGGACCACGCAGTCAACATTCATCACTATCAAAGTGCCCTAAACAACGAGCTATTCGACATTAGAATAATGGAGCGGAGAGCACATTTACAAAATAAGCTTTTGACTTTATTGAGTTGGCACCTACTAAACCAAGTGCCTGAAAAGGGGTAGTGAAAAAGGCGAAGGCAATCTCGGATTGTTCAGCCACTGCCTTTGGTTCATTACACGTTGAGAAGGCAGTAGAAGAGGTAGCATTCGCAGACCAAAGTAAAGATGGCTGGGGATTCTTCATAGCATAGCAAGAAGGAAGGGCATTCTTAATACATAAGGACTAGTAGAGGCGGTAGAGGTCCTTCACCATGAAGATTGTATGCTTTCCTTTTCACTCAACAATGAAAGAACCGGTAAGTAGATAGTTAGAATCGTATTCTTCTTTCTTCTTGATTGTTTGCACGTTTGTATGCACCACTTCCAATTGAAAAACAAATACTAGTCATTTATGAAGCTGTCAATGGATTCTGTGATCGAATGCCACTAGACAGAATCTCTCAATATGAGAAAGCCATTCCAAATAGTGTCAAACCTGCGAGGGTTCGAATCCCTCTCTTTCCGTACTTTCAACTAATTCACCAACCGTACGTGATTGACCACAATGTATCACAAATCAAATAAAAAAGAATAGATATAAGATCGAGAAAATATTGGTTTCCATCAGACAATAAATACCTCCGTTATATAATAACCGCATTACCATTAACAAAGAGAAGAGATTCGAACACTTTCCTAATCGTCTGTTTGCTGCTCAGCAGTCGATTGGTTCGCATCTGTGGTCAATCAATAGGCCCATAGATCTATTATTCTATACCAAGTTTCAGACACAATAGAAGATATGAACAATCTATCTTTTTGAAATAATGAATGGAGTTCCTCCATTCTATTTTATTCACAGGTACTGATCCTTGATATTTAAAAAAGAAGTTCCTGCCCTCCTAACCTAAGTAGGCTACCCGCGCTACGAAGCAAAGAGGCTGGCCCAACTTAAATGGGATATGATAGCTTCTTAATGATCTAACATTCTTGCCTGAGTTTTGGGAATTTCCTTCCATTGGCTGGTTCAAATTCAATACGGATGGTGCTTCCAAGAGGAACCTTTTCTTGCATGGTGCTGCAACGGGACATTTTGGTAAGTCGGATGCTGGTGGCCTTCTCCGAGACTGTTCAGGAACATGGATCTATGGGTATACCTGCAAAATAGCTTTCTCTACGAGCCTACAAGCTTCACTTTGGTTTAGCTTCCAACTAAGGCTAAGGGAGTTGTTTCCCTGGGATTGAGTGAACGAGCTCATAGCCCTCCACCCGTACCACAAAAGCACTAATTTATATCAAAAAGACCGGGAAAACGTGAATCTATCCCGAACATTTCCTAAAATATTGGATAAACTGACTCAGATCGGTCTCCCTCAATCAAGAGGCTCGCTTGCTTCACTTCAACTTCATAGAAAAAGGAAGGAGCTATGCATAGGGGTGATTCCGGTGGAGATGGAATGAATGCCGAGAAAGTAAGTCAAGCAACGTAGACCAACTCTTACGAAGTCAAAAAAATGCGATCTTTCTTGTCTAATAGAACAAACACTAAGACCCTTAAAACCAAAAAAAAAACACTAAGACCTTTGTTGCGAAGTGAGCCAGGTAAGCAAGGAAGTAATAGAAAGACTCTCAAGTGTTATTAGAGCATCATTATTGGTAGAAACCCAAATGGGTTTCTTAAGTACTATTTTAATATAAATTTGAAGTTAAGAAACTGTGTTTAAAAAATTTTGTTTTTCTGCTTTATTGGTAGAACCCCCTAATGGGGTTCTTAAAAAAAAAATTAAATTAAAATTTTTTTTTAAAATAGAATTCTTACAAGCTGGAAATTCTTAACTGAAGCCACGGTCACTCTCCCCTTGAAGTTAAGGCACCAACACTGCAATTGCTCATGCCATCTGGGGGATTTGTTTTTGAGAACCAAAGGATCACGTACAAGGCATCAAGCCATAGTAGAGAATATATGTAGCTGTTGCTCTGTTCCTTTTAATAAAGCATTGTATAGGAGAGTCTCTCGGCCCTGGCTGCTCACAATCAAACAAGAATCTTAGATTTCAAACATAAGTATAGTTCTAGAGACTCAGAGCTTAGAACAAAGAGTACCTGTTTCAATGAGATTGGAAAAGTGAGCTTCCCACAAAGCTCAGGGATTTTAACAATCTCCATAGTGATGCCTCTCCATGATTTACAGACAGAAGCACAAGAGACAACAGCTGCTCGAGCAGGCCAAGAGGTCTCACTCTCTTCAACTCTCCAGATAATGTCAAGAAGCAATTCAAGAGGCAAAGAAGCCCATGGGCTCTGCGGGATATTATCTAGTGGTGAAGCTGTTTGATCAGGAGCAATGTGAGACGACTATGACTAGCTTCGCTTTGAGATACCTCCAAGTCCATCTCTTACTTCCTTCAGATCACGAAGGATGCTTTTCAATGACATTATCTCTTCTCAGCATACAAAACACTCCCCCAGAAACTGCAATCAAATAAAGTTCATGTTTTTATAAACAACATTTCACCTTCTTCTAGAATACAATCCATAAACTCTAACTCCATTGCCTTTGGGAATTCAGTCTTGTCGATGTTGTCTAGATCAACCTTCAGCCAAAGTTTGAAACCACCCGGTTTTGGAACAGAAGAATCGAGTCAGCTTCCGGCTTTATGTTTAACCTGAAATCAGATTTGACTATGGAATCAGATTTAAACTTTACCAACTTTCAGCTACGGAAAAGTTATTCTTTGATCCAACCCATCTACTTATTAGCTCATGCAAGAGAGTGGTACGACACATAAGCTAGACCCTAAACAGCATTGAGATAGTCCAAGTGATTCCACTTGGTCCTGGCTGGCCAATGAGCCATACAATTGGTTATTACAACTGGTGTACCTGATTGAAAATAATCACGCAGAAACCCCTTTAAAGATAAATCAGACCTCTTCTCTACTCTTCTACTAGTTAATGACCTGCAAGGTAGAATCTTAAGCACCTGCAAACAAATCAACACGAAAACAATTCAAAAGATTTGATTTTTCTTCACAACATTAAACGAAATTGGTTTCAAAAACCCTTTTTCAAGATCTTGTTACCTCATTGATGTCGATGGGAATTTCAGGGACCAATTTCTCACTTTTGAAATCTCCAGAAGCTTTTAGACTATTCGTCTTCTTACGAGCTTCAGAGGAAACCAATAACAGAGAATCATGAAGGTCCTTGCGGAGAAGAATCCCTCCCATGATAAGCCCCATATCAAGCGCCCCAAGCGCCTCACCAAACTCACCGGTGGCGAAATGGATTTTGGCGACGTGGAGGCAAGCCATTGAGTAAGCATCGCGCCAGACGGAGAGAACAGAGTGCCATGGACCGGAGTGAAGTTGCTCCCATGCCAATCACGAGCCGCCTCCGCCGCGCTTTGGTCACCGGCCACCGCTAACGCCGCCATGCGAGAGTAGGCGTAACCGCCTTGAGCTGAGATTGATTGCAATAGGGATTGAGAGTCGGCGTCGAGCGTCGGAGTTGGGAGACGGAGATTGCAGTCTCCAGACGAAGCGGTGGTAGCCACGTGTAACTTAAGAACCGTTTCTTAAGTTGCTTAATTAAGAAACGGTTCTTAATTCTAAACATGCTTTTTCATTAATTAATCAATATTTTACTATAAGAAATCTATTAAGAAACTCATTAAAACCTTGCGGTAATGATGCTCTTATATTCTCCTATTTGACTCCCACTTGGGATTCACAAATAAAGGATAGATAAAGGAAACTTCAATGGGCTTCTAATCTATTCTTTCTTGACCCCCGATACGTGACATCCTTAAGTTACGAGGGGCAAGGTGGATATGTATTTAATACTAAAACTACCTATTTATAATAATTAATTTTTAATTCAAAGAGATTAAAATTATCAATCCAAAACTGATAGTTATATATCATTGATTGGTTATAGAATAGAAAGTTTCTTACGAGTATTGAACATTACAGGTTTTCGTCCCAAAATGGATATGTTAAGATAAATATTGGATAATTAATCATATAATATATACTAAAAATAATATAATATATATCAATTTAATGAAATTTGTTTTTTAATTAGTAATATGATATGGTAAAAAAACGATGTAATTATATGACATCATGAGTTATAAGAGACCGCTTAAAGCGATTAATCTTCGTATGCGTTTTGATTTTTTGGTATTAATAGATAATATCAATACATGTTTTGGTTTTCATTTGATTATGATTTATTTATAGATTAATTTAAAATCTAATTTGATAGGATTTGGTATAAATTATATCAATGAGAATAAATAATATAATTGATTTGGCATAGGTTTTAAGCATATTATAAACCATAAAATAAAATGCTATAAATATATGTTAAACAATAAAATAAAATAAAAATTAAACAAAAAAAACACACAAATAATAAATTAACTTACCATAAAATACAAATATTTAGTTAAACAAAACAAAAAATAACACATCTATATTAAAACAATACCGCGGGTTCGAATCTAGTTTTCTGCTAAGATTATTAAAAATCATTATATTTTGGCTGCATCAAGTTAATAGATTCACTAGATAAAATGGATGGAGCTTGTAGTATTCGTAACTGTTTTTAAGAACTTTGTAAAATTTACAAAGACATGTGTAAAGTAAAAACTTGCAAGTGTTGGGAAATGAATTTTTAAACTAGAAATTCAACACAAACAATCGATGAGGTAAAAAGTAAAAAGGGTTAAAAACAACAAGAACAAAAAGTTAAATAATCTCAAAACAATTTTTACAGAAAATATAACTTTAGTCTGAATCTCTCTTTGTTACAAATCCAGACTCATTCTTCTTAGCAGCTGCTACTTATCTCCAACACTTCGAATACGTTTCTGCAAATGTTCCAAGCTCGCAACTCTACGCATAGAAGCTGTTCTGTTCATCTTACACCCAACCAAGCCTTTGCTTTTGTTCCCCGAGCTGCTACTCTCTGGTGTGGCCACGTGGCTACTCGTGTCTAGAGAATTTGAAGTCTCTGAAGGAGGAAGAGAGACAGCTGAAACAACCTGAGGCATAGTGTGGAACATTGGGTTAAAACCTGTGATTCTCTTCACTGTCTCCTCAGCCATTTTCACCTGCAAAAACAACATGTTTTCAACAATTTTGTATTGCGTGATAAGTGAGTTTTGGTTTACTCTTTAATCCGAGAGAAAAAATGGATTTTTACCTTTGCTCGTAATGTTTCGATATTGGCTTTCAAAACTCTGTTTTCAACAGCTGCAT
Organism: Cardamine occulta; assembly: GCA_028015245.1. Lineage (NCBI taxonomy): Eukaryota > Viridiplantae > Streptophyta > Magnoliopsida > Brassicales > Brassicaceae > Cardamine > Cardamine occulta. The sequence continues at coordinate 8,427,156 of CM051383.1, read as the reverse complement.
CATTGAATGTTTGAGTTACATCAGTGAGACCTTTCATGAGCTTTGAATTCTCTACACGCAGCTGTGAAACCTAAACAAAGATAACAAGTGAGCTAACAAAGTTAAGGAAAAAAAGAATTAAGATTGAAGTTGAGATTAACATTACTTGTGTCTCTAGCTCACTTAAGTGTGCTTGCTTTCTTCTTCTTGACCTTCTAGCTGATTCTCTGTTAGAGAGCATCCTGTAATAAAAGCAAGATTTAGTCTTTTGAGAAGACTTGGAAATTTCCAGGATGAAGATGTATTTACCTTCTCACACGTTTAACATTGGTAGGATTCATATTAGTTTCACCATCAGCTTCTTCATCATCACCAGAGAGCTCAGATCCACTTGTTATAGTACTACTCATCATTGGTGTAACTGACAAATGAAAAGCATACACAGATTGGTCCATTAGCATTTTACAACAACTGTTAAGAACATCTTAATGACTCATCATTGAGATAAAGTTATCAACACACATGATAGTTAGCAAGGATTAACCAAATCCAGAAAAAATTAGAGCAATGAAAACAAAAACCTTTGGAAGAAGCTAGAGAGCCTTGTTCGGATGCAGTGGCTCCACCATTGTCAGATCTACCAGAAGTATCCTGAGGTTTGATGAAAGATCCCTATCAAGTTTTCAATATTAACACCACAATCACAAATCAATTTTAACCAAGCAGAGAGTTATATAATCTTTAAGGAGGATCATAACAAAGCGTTTTCGTTTTTCTTCCAACTCGAAAAAAAAATCATATCTTGGAGATCCATAGATACTCAAAAAAAGAACAAAACCAAGCTTAGTTCTCATTTCAACTTTTCAGAAACTTCAAAGTTTTGATTTTTCCGATTTTCTAGGAAAAAAAAAACTACATTTTCCTTATCTTCAGAAAATGTTTTTACTAATCATAAGAAAAACAAAAAACACAAATTTGGAAACTAAAAATTCAAAAAAAAAAATACTAAAAAAAGCGTTGAGAGAAGAGACTAAGTTTTTAATTACCCTTTTCATGGCGACAGCAGCACAAGCTAGATTGAGTTTACTCTTAAGAATCACTCTGTATTCTTCAGAATCAACCGGAACATTCGGAGAAATATCTCCGGAAACTGAAACACCACACGCCGTCGCAGTTTCTTCGGAGGTTTCTTGAATGAAGCGATGAAATGCCCACTCGGATTCACTACGATTCATCACCTTCGTTCCATTTGAGTTTTGGGATAACGCCGGCCAAAGATCGGTACCAGAGATTTCTTCGACTGAGAAAACTTTTTCCATTTTTTTTGTTTTGGTTTTGAAATGTGATTTCTTTAATAAGTTATACTTTGTTGGAGTTCCTTCTTATCCGATTGGGCAGTCTTTGCACTTTAATATTATGTTCTTTTCAACTTTTTTTTATTTGTGTTAAGATATTTTATTATCAAATTTATCACTCATGTCCCCGACAAGACTAGTGTATTCCCATTTACACCAAGAACTTTTTATTTAATTCTTTAAAGTCACTATTTTGCACATAGGAACTAAAAAGAACATGACTGTTAGGTGGAATATGTGCAAAACAACACTTATTAGCTCAAGACGGTTAGGTGTGTGCAAGATGTGCAAATCAATATGATGTTTAATGTTTTTAATTTGATGGTTAAGATTCTTAAGAAAAAATAAAGATGCAAAAAACCGATTTTAAATTTGGGTTTTATATGCGAAATAAAATATTTATATTTGACGGGGTGAAGAAAACAAATTAAATAGTCATCTGACTTAAAAAATTTAGAATTAGACAAAAAAATAGACAACCATACTAAATTAAATTTGATCTAATCATTGTAGATTTTGTTTTATTTTCTGCTTAAATCTAATCAGTTACAATGAATCAGACCAAACTAATCTTATTGTGAATGCAGTCTCCTTCTCAAAATACTTCATTGCATGTGTAACATCAACAATTATTTTAATTATCATCCATGTTTGGAACCGGACGGTAAGGGGGGTTATATATATTAAAACAAATACTAGTGTAATCGATGAAAAACATAAGACTATGAGGGGTTTAAATTAATATTGGTGATTCTACCACCAACCTACACGTAATAATATTGTTTATGCCTTGTTGGATTAGATAAGTTTTGTAACGCTTTTTGGGGTCAAATCCAAGTCAGACTGACGTGGCAAAGGGGCATTTTAGTAAATATCTAAGATCTGAGTCGTTAGAAAATTTAATAAGTATAGTCGTCGTTGTTTTTGTAACTTACTTCATTTCGTGGGTCCATTTAATATTCCCATTTGTGTATTTTAGACTTTTAGTATTTTTAGATTTTACAAAGGAGGACTGGAGGAGAGATCCGAGAGAGACATAATATAGTTTTTCTTTTTTGGTAAAAGACGTAATAATATACCATAGTTCTTTCATCTTTGTGAAGTTAGAAAAATGTTTATTTTTGGATAAGAATAAGAAGAATCTATCAAAGTTCAAGTTGCCTATTTTCGTGGGTCCATTTAATTTTGCAGATAGGTACACTTGTGCGAAACCTCTTGTCGAGAGAATATAGTGGGAGAGGGAAACATAACACTCACAAAAAAAAAGTTTTGGAATCCATCTTTTATTAATTACACAATATTTCAAGAACCTGAGCAAACACATTCTCAAGTAAGTTATGAAACTCATGCGTAGAACATTGGTAACCCAGTAGTTGTATTCATAAAGCGAAAAAGGGAAATACAGAAAATAAATGCCAAAAGAACATTTCATGAAGATACATCTCAATATCTCATACAGACGTATTCAAAGAAGGTTCTTAAACCCTTTGTTTCGATTTCTAGGAGGGCAATAATTAAAAAGGCTTCGTCTCTATCTTTTTACAATGTTTTTTTTAGATTGCAGTACTCTTTTGTGGTTTTGACCTCTTGGACAGGGTGAGAAACATAATTATTTGCTATAAAAAGTAGTATGTTTGAAGGAAAAATAAAAGAGAAAACGGTTTCATACCTTTATAGTAAAATTTGAGGGGTCTTTTCTATATGAGATTTTATCATCTTAGACTATATATGTTGCTATCTCTTTTAAGTTTTTTTTTCGGGTAACATGTTAAGTATATATACGATTTTCAAATTTGTAACAACAATTATATGGAAAACAAAGAACAAATAACTGAGAAAAACACAACAAAGTAAACACACGCGAATCCCAATGAAGAAACACCGATTCTTAACCGCAAACCTCTAACATTAGCGTGATTGCCTCAGGTCCAAAGAACACGAGTCCTCTAACATTTTCTTTATAATCAATTATCAATATGGTATCAATTTTTTGTATTGTTACTTTTTATTATTTACCATTTTTAACTTCTTAAATATCATTTGTTACTTGTTCTTTCTACTAAAATATTTGTACGGCTTTATGTTATCAACCAAGAACTAGGAGATACGCAGCCTGGCCGGTGGGATATCTTAATAAGGCCTACGTGAAACCTGATGGCTCATTCATTTTGGATATATATAGTAGGCTCCATGGACCCCATAGTTTACCCTCAATTAGAAACCTCATGAAATATTTGTTCATTTTTTCCATGATAAATATTTGAATGTTTTTCTTGGTCCGTAATCTTTGGACTGTTTTCTTGTTTTTCTTTATTCATACATGGCCCGTATTTCATGTTTCTTTTACCAATGTTTTTCTTTATTCATACATTTTCTTGTGGATATGATTTATACTATAGTCACTTCACTTGTAGGGCTATCACTTGGATACGAGTTTCCCCGACATGGCCCGTATTTCATATTTGTCCCGTAATTTTTTCTATATAAGATAAACTTATTTTTGACAAAAAAGAAGAAGAAGATAAACTTGTTAAAGTACTTGTCTGTTTAAAATAGTTTCATTTATTCTAATATGTACAAAAACAAATGCGACTTGACGACATAATATTTGAATCATCTATAATCTATTTTTAAATTATTAAAATTATCCAATATATTTAAAATATTATGTAGTTTCATTTTTTTTTTTGAAGATATTCAAAAATATATAAATTATCGAAAACAGTCCGATTTTAAATTTGATCCCTATCCAAACTAGGGAGAGTTAGATAATGATTTTAGATATTATAAGTAGAACGGATATATGACTATTAATATGCAATTTGATCGTTAGATTTATTTTGTAAACTACTTTAATATATACTAGGGTTTTCGTTGTCTAAGAATGGAAAAGATCTCTGGATTTTTATGAATGTTATTCAAATATATATATATATACTAGATTAGTACACGCCTGATCGGCGGATTTCTTAATTTTAAAATAAAATTAATTTATATAAAATTAATTATTAAAGTAAATATGTATGATTAATAATTTATCTTATAAAAATAAATTTAGGGAGAAAAGTAGAAATCATATTTAGAGAAAAGAGTTTGGTTATTAATATATTTTACATGAATAAATTAATATCTATATTATAATTTTATTATTAACATATTAAAAATATATACCATATCTATTAGTTTAGTCCATCTTGTCATTTGTTTTTTTGGTACCGTGTGAGATATATATTTTAAAATATCAGAAACAAAAAAAAAACTAAACTGAATCTGACCCGACAAAAACCCATAAGAATCATAAATTTCTCTATCTGAAAAATCAAATCCAAACTAAATCGAGAACCGAATGGATACCTGAAATATTTGAAATACAACTATATATTCAAAACCATTAATAATATATAAACTTTATATAATTCAATCATATACCCCATAATTATAAACAAAAAAATATCAATTATTTTTAGATCAAAATACAAAAATATTTGAAAGTTCTAAGTTATATTTGTGAAAATTTAACCAAATTTTATTCAAATGTAACCAATTTTTAATATTATTTTTTTTCTATTTCGTGTATCTAAACTTGACTCGAATGCAGATAGAATCAAACCAAATCGAATGGATCATAGGTCTCTAAACCCAAAATCCCGAGAGACATACACCAACCTTAACGCCCAGACCTAGTATGAGATATAAAAAAAATCTAGTGACCGGCAGCTATGTTCTCACTCATATCTAGGTGAGACGTTCTCGCAAGATCTTAATTGTCCAATCTCATATTCTCTTATTGAGATCGTATCTCGGTTCCCAACATAATATCTTTTCCCTCTTGCAGCTTCACTTTGCTGGAATCTTTCACTATTTCTTGTCTCATGGCATTTTTTGACAATATCTTCTACCTCCACTCTTCCATCACCAGCTCTCAATTTTATTCTTATCTCGGACCTTATACCTTAAGATGTTTAGTTTTCACGATTTTTTTCTTTTTCGTTGTCGGATTCTTATCCACTATTATTTTCAATCTCCAACAGAAGTCCCATTGACTTGCTCCGTCCTCTAGCTAGATCCAGACAAGTGTATGAGAATTAGCTCCACATGAGCAACTCTCTCAAAATGTATTTCCGTCTCGCTTTGGACTTATTTTATTTGTTAAAGAAAATTTTTTGCTTTCTTCCTTTAGGAAAAATTATTTTTCCATTTTTTTTCTCTATGGAGACAAAACATTTTCTTCAATTTCCATATCCAAGAGAGGTGTTGTTTATTTGTTTTGTAAACCAAGAATATCATGTATTTTTTTAACCAATTTCTTATCTTATGTCAATTATATGTAACTCTTGTTGATAAACCCAACAACCCAACAAAACTGTTTAACTCTTAAATATCATTTAGTATTCCTAACATTCTGCATATTAGATCATCTCCTAAAATTTATTTAATTTTTAACCAATTAGAATAATAAATTAAATTGGATTATACTAAATCAATTTTGTTCATTCTGCAACCAATGTTTATATAATAAGATTAGAATAAATTAACAATTTTCTTGGTTTCTTTTTTCCATTTTAAAATTATTTCTTGATTTTATTATTATTGATTAGATAAATAACAAATTCTTCGTTTCATTTTCCTTTTAAAATTATTTTTTAATTTTCATTATTAATTAGATAAATTACCAAATTATTGGTTTAATTTTTTTCCTTTTAAATTATTGTATATTTTAATAAGTTTTATTTTTGTTTTTAGAGTTTTTTAAAATTATTTCCTAATTTTAATTATTGATTAGATAAATTAAACAATTATTGGTTTCTTTTAAAATTATTTCAATTAAACAATTATTGGTTTCTTTTAAAATTATTTATTTTATTTTAATTTTTATATTTTCTTAAAATTATTTTTTAATTTTAATTATTGGTTAGATAAATTAACAAATTCTTGTTTAACTTTTTTTCTTTATGATAGTGTTTTAGGTTTTATTTTCGTTTTGTATTTGTTTTAAAATTATTTTTTGATTTTAATTATTGATTAGATAAATTAAAAAAATTTTGGTTTTCTTTTCTCCTTTTAAAATTATTTATATATTTTCATTAGTTCTAATTTTGTTTTTAGATTTGTTTTAAAATTATTTCTTAATTTTAATTACTGATTAGATAAATTAACAAATTATTGGTTTCTTTTTTTTTCTTTAAATTTTTTTTTTTCGTTTTTAGATTTTTTAAAAACTTATTTCTTAATTTAATTATTGATTAGATAAATTAACAAATTATTGGTTTCTTTTTTTCATTTTAAAATTATTTATTTATGTATATATATTTTTAATAATTATATTTATGAATTTGACACGTGACAAAATCTAAATTATTTGTGACATATGTTATAATCTCGTGAATTATAATTTTGACATATGTTGGCTTCTCATGAGTGGAATCCAAGTTTATATAATAAGATAAGTAGTTCATCTATGTAAATCTTCAAACATCTACATAGGAAAACTGGTTTATAGAAGATTTTAAAGATCAAAACTGTAAAAACACGAATTATAAACCAGAATTACAAATTGATTAGTTGTCAAATATCTTACTTAGTCTAATAATAGGACTTCTTGGCTATGTTTGATGATTTGAGAGTTGAGACTTGTGAGAAGTTCTTTGGTGGATTTGGCCCAATAGATTGAAAACATGCGCAGTGGATCCGAATGAAATTAGTTATTATACGTAGAAATGAATGCTATAGATAGCAATTGCAATGCTTCTTTGAATATCTTGATTTTGGTTTTAATATAAATCTTCCATGTTCCATCTGTGTATCTTTCCAAACATATGCCTAGGAAGAAAATTGATGAAAATATAGTATTTTGCCTATGATTGAGTGTTATCAAAAACATTCACCATCATATTTGATGGTTAATCAAAAAGAAAAACTAATTGGTTTACTTTACAACTAACAATTAGCTTTTTAATTTTTTATTCAAATAAACTCTTGGTATTAATTAAATTTTTAAATGTAATCTTCCTTGAAACTAATGTAAAGATAATTGCACATTGTATGTATTATGTTGATATTGGGTTTAGCATCCTCTTTCCACCCAACCCACATTAATATTAACTCATCTTAAGGCCCAATCAAGTTAGCCTGTAACGATTCAAACAGCCTTAAATACAAATCAATCGAACTGACCGGTCTCGAGGAGGTAAACAGGCTGGAGGAAAGAAATCATCAACTTGGAAATGTAAAAGTCCATTAAGAAGGCCCAAACCACCCTAACACCGACTCAAAATCTCTATAAAATATAGGAGCCCTCCAAACAGTTTAGATCATCCAGAAATCGCAGAGAAAGACTAAAGAATAGCAGCTCGACTATTTTAGTCTTATTTCCTTTTTTAATCTCAAAACCTTAATTTTCTTTGTATTTTTCCGAGCAACGAAACTTATTAATAAAGAAATCGACTTGAAACCCTAATTGAATTCTCGTATTCAACCGTTGGCGCAGTGTGTGGAAATTTCTTAGAAAAGTTATTCTTGATCAATGACGGGACCATTCGATCTTACCAACGACACAGATCCAAAAGAACCGATCATTCCTCCTCGACGGAGATAGAAACCAAATCATTCCCTCCCCAGAAGACAGTGACATTGAAAATCAAGATAAAGACAATACTACTGAGAATACCAGACTACACGTTTTTCAACTCTTGAGAATAATCATCTTTTTGGAAACATAAGCTTTTCAAGCTGCTTAACCACCAGATGCATCACCCAGTCTATAAAGTTATCTAACATAACTTTGTGTTTAATCAAGGACAAAAGGAGCGAACGTATTTCTTTAAGCAAATTACTGCACTATATGTCCTTAGCTACATATCAGTCTTTACAATTACACCAGCCATCTTTTGTATACAAACGCTTTCACATCTTCAAAACGATTCTTGATCATTTGAACACAACCGACTGCGTCCACTGGTTACCAACCTCCAACAGATATACTATCAGCCAAGACCTGCTTTATCCAACAGATATCCTTTCTTAAAGAAGGTTTAAATTCTGCAATATGTTCTTGTTCGATGCGACATGCTTCAGAAGTAGAGAACTTCTGTGAACAAGTTCAGCAAATCCATAACATGCACACATAACAAGTTCTGTTAGCCCATTCTAGTCCAGCATAGCAAAGCCCATAATGGCAATACCGTAATATCTCCAAACTATCATGCCCTAACTATAACGTTGGGTAGCGAGTCAACGTTTTTCCTCGACTTCCGTTGACTTATCAAAAAGACGAAACTTTCAAAAACGAGTCTTTCTTACTTCACTCACCTAACCTCTCTCTGAAGTTTCTCTCTTTCTCGAGATCAAAAATGTCGAACGCGGGATTAACGATCTTCGACGGTGCGGTCCTTAGATCCATCGATCTCAACCTTCAAGAGCTCGAACATGGCGTCACTGGAGCTCAGCTTCTCAAAATCTCTGAATCTAAGGTTTCTGAATCTCTCTTAGGACTCTCACTGCCGCTGCATCTGAAAAAAGCGGCGATCTCCAATGTCTCCGAAGGAGATGACGTCAATTTCCGGCGTACAGTGTTCAATCAGAAACAAGCATCTGAGAAATTCGGAGTATTCGTCTCCACCGTTGCTGATGCGCTTAGAGGTATCAGATATATAAAAACTTTGATTCAAAATTTGACCTAGTAAGATCATGAATCATTGAAATTTGGATTTTATAGATGCATTTTTGTGTTCTCTAATTGATATATGGAGATTATTTGGTATATAGCTTAGTTATTGAATGTTTTAGTGTGGTTTTTGTTAAACAGATAGTCCAATTGTGGTTTCAATTCTTGATGGGAGTAACTTGAAGCTGTTTTTGGAGGATGAAGATGATTTTGCAATGTTGGCAGAGAATTTGTTCACTGATTTGGATGAAGTAGATAAAGGAAAGCTTCCTAAGAGTGAGATACGAAAAGCTCTTGTACATATGGGTGTTGAGATGGGTGTACCTTCATTCTCAGGTTTTGTTCTTTCTTTGCTGTGTTTTAACTTTGTCTTCTTCAAGTTTCAATCTTGTTCATCTCTACTGAATCTTTTGGAGTTTATAACATATTTCTATTACCGTAGTGTCACCAAATTGTAACCATTAGCCCTGAAATCAAGCCTTTTGAATCCTTTGTGTTTAGTCTGGGTGCCACAGAAATTTTCCAGTAGTTACAATAGTTTCTTCTGTGACATCAATATTGTATAGTGTTCAATACTTTCCCCCAACAGTTCTGTTCCTTTGGATCATTTCATTTCCTAACTCAGTCAGACTTGTATTGAACAGAATTTCCCATCTTAGATGAGATCATTAAGAAGCACAATGCTGATGGTGATGAAGAACTTGGACAAGCACAATTTGCAGAACTATTGCAGCCAGTTCTACAAGAAATAGCAGATGTCCTACATGAGAAACCAATAACCATCGTCCAAAACGTTGAGATTTTCACTGGATCAAGGCTGCGTAAGGTTAGTCTACTACACATACATAAACTATTTCTGGTTTTCATTCTTAAAATAAAGCATGAATCTTTGACCACCTCGACTCTAATCATTTTCTCAGATTCTGGCTGATGATGACAACAAACTCAAGTCTCTCGTAGAGAAAACAATTGTTGAAGAGTCGAACGAGAAAGACAAACAAGGACAAGCAGATGTTATAAAGACTTTGATAATAAAGAATGGGAAAGAGTTGGGATTGCCTCAGTTATCTTCAGACAACGAACCAGTGGCTTTTCTATATGAGACTGTATTTTCTCAGTTGAATAACAGAGAGAAAGAAACCTCAGAAGAAGGGCTTATGAATGCTCTAAAGGATATACTCAGGAAATTCGAAGAGTTGCTCGAAACCACACCGGTATGTTCTGCTACTGATCTCTAGAACGGGTCACTATTCTCTCAGTAAATCGATCTTTAACTAAAAGAGAGACTTGACATAATCTCTGAGGTATATTATTGTATATCTGAAAATTTCAGTCACACACTCATTTATCTCTGCCATTTGGATAGGCATATTGTGGATTCTGAAGTATATATAATATATGTATGTTTGTGAAAAAAAGGTTTTTTTTTTTTTAATTAAAAAAAAAGATGATTTTCACACGGAGAGAAGTTAAATTACAGTTACGCTAGTCTACGACTTGGATTAGAACTCAAATCTCGGATACATTTCCACTGAGTTGCATCCAAAAACAAATATGTAAACTATAAATCTTTTTGATGTATGCGGTTTCCTAATCCAAAGTAATCAAAGAACCCAAGAGAGATAATTAATTTACGTGTGACTTTTCTGGCCGAGCAATGGAATGGAAAAAATAAGTGAAGGACAGAGAAAGAAATCAGAATGGTGACTGATCCTTAAGCCCTAGTCGGCTTGGTCCTAGAGATGTGTGAAGAGATCATGATAAGATAAAAAGAAAAGTCTCAAACCACTTGGTGCTTGTCTATGACAGGACCACAAACATCAAGTTGATGATGATGATACATATGATACGTACTGTGAAAAAGGACCACAAGAGAAAATAGAGTATAATCGACTTAATAGTTAAAACTTTAATCAACTAAAAATAAACAAGAATTAGAGGTTTTACTACAGAAAGATTAGTAGAAGAGAGGAAACTCAAAATCCAACACACTTAATTATTATTGCTTCTTTTTTTTTTCCTTAGGAAGAAACCTAAAATGTATATCTAAACATTTTGTTGACCTTAATTATATATAAAAATAAGGCCATACTTGAGCTTAACTTATTACTGTGGTAAACCAATCCATCCATCCATTCACTCTTTTCCATCAGCCGCACGGAGTGAACCGAGCTGAACCGGTGCTTGAGTCCCAACCACCTTTGATGATCCGTAAAGCGACAAGTCACTGCCTTTAGCTTTCTCTTTCTCGATCTGTTCCTTTATCCAGATGTAGGTTATTCTAAGCCCCTCCTGTTTAAACCATTAAGGTCATTACTCAAGCTTCAATCTAATTCTCTTTGAGCTACTTAAAGTAATAATGTTTTGATACCTTCAATCTCATTGTTGGAGCCCAACCAAGCTTTTCCTTGATCAGATTGTTGTCTGAATTACGACCACGAACACCTTCTGGACCTGGAATGTGGTGAATTGGAAGCTTCTTTTCTTCAAAGCTGAGAACCATCTCAGCCATCTCATTCATGCTCACCATCTCATCACTTCCAATGTTCACTGGCTCACGGAAATCTGATTTTGTCAACCTAGAGAACAACATTGAGGAAAAAACATTCAGACAATTATGTGTAACATTCAAATTTCATCATTTCTAATTTAGAGCTAATGCCACTCACCTGAGTACACCTTCAACACATTCATCGATGAAAGTAAAAGAGCGGGTCTGAAGCCCGTCTCCCCACATCTCAAACTTATCTGTGGAGGTGAGAGCCTTTCTGCAGAAAGCAGCTGGAGCCTTCTCTCTTCCACCTGAAGTTACCCATTTGTACAACATATATTAAACCCAATCGTACGCAATCAACAGTTCGCCCAAAGTCTGAAAACAGTTTGTTTATTTACCTTTCCATGTTCCAAAAGGACCGTAAATGTTATGGAACCTTCCAATGCGACACTCAATTCCAAAATCTTTGTTGTAATGCTTGCACAACTCCTCCGTTGCAAGTTTCTCCAAACCATAAGCATCTTGAGGCTATAAAATAAACGCATCCTCACATAAGAAAGGCTCAATATGTTTTGCAAGAACATGCAAATGTAATTAAGGGTGAACACAAACCTCAGCAGGCCAAGCATCTGACTCCTTCAAGCTCACATTAGTAGTTTCCAGCTGCTTAAACTCCGGATAGATACATGCACTAGAAGCATAGAAGAACCTGAAGCACACAGGAAAAAAGTTCCAATCTTTAACACATTTACTACGAAATTAAGCTCGAAAACCGGAAAAAAACGCAATCTGACCTCTTAATCCCATTGATCCTAGCAGCTTCAATCATGTTGAAACTGATCATGGTATTGTTATACATAATCACCGAGTGGTTAGACTGAATGAAACCCATACCACCCATATCAGCAGCCAAGTTAAAAACATGATCAACTCCTTTAGTAACCTTAAGACAATTCTCCATAACCCTAAGATCAACAAGGTGGAATTCATCACAGAACATGTCTTCAGTCATATGCTCATTCTTCTTCCAGTCAGAAGCAATCACATAATGACCTTCACTCTTCAAACGACGAGCAATGTGAGAAGCAATGAAACCACCAGCACCAGTAATTGAAATCTTGAGCTTCTCAGATGGCCAGTAAAGCTCTCTCTCAAGCTCCTTGTATGTGTATTCACCATAGTCAGTTCCATTGGTAGTTCCCATTCTACAAGCAAAGAAACACACAAATCTATTAGCAATAACATGAACACAAATTATGTAAAAAATGTAATCTTTGAATCAAATAAGTATAAAATACTTTGATCTAAAGTGGAAATTAACAATTTTGGCAACAAATCTGACTGATAAAAGTGGGTAAACAAATCATAGAACAATTAGATCTCATGCAAAAGGGTTAAGATAATTTGTTCATCACTGTAGAATATTAAATTAATAAACAAACAAACTGATTCAGAATTGAGCCACATTACGTCGGCAGAATTGTTAAATTCCAAATTAAATTATAATATAGAGTTGTAACAAAAACGAAGATTTGGCGGATTAGATTCGAGCTGAAAAAACCAGAAACACGAAGAAAACAAATCCAAAAAATTAAATATCAAAAGAAACAAATTGTTACGAAATTCGAAATTAAAAACCCTAGATTACAGGAAGGGATGAGAAAAATAAGGAATCTAGGAGAACACAGGGGATTGGATCTTTACCTGAGAAAGCTTTGGAGAGATCGAAGAGATAATGCAGAGAGAAAAAAAGAGAGGTGAAGGATTTAGGGAAGAGGGAGAGAGTAATTGTATATATATAGAGAAGATGGAAGAGGAAGCTGAAGAGAGCAACACCACTCGTTATTAATTTTTTTGATTTTTCCAACTCCGATTAGTATTGTGCCTCTCTGTGTTAATCCCAACCGAAAAAAAAAACAAAAAACAAAAAACAAACAAAACAATTTCATGATTATTAATTTCCTTATAACAAAGATTTTGTAATTAATATTCAAAAATATTTTTAGTTTGGAAATACTTGATACGGGATTTTCGTGACGTAAATTGGTATATTATTTTTAGATTCTCTCCCTTTCTTTATCATCATGGGTCCATTTTGATTGCTAATTAATATTACATATGAAAATAAAAAGATATTTAACTCGTGACGAAATATCATATCTCCGATACAATGTCAATACTGGTGAAATTGATAACTTTAATATGAAATTACGTATTAACAATATTTAAAAATCGAAAAATTGATATACATATTTTGGATCAAATAATCAAACTTTAGGACCGACTAAAGAAAAGTAAGTAGAAACCAACCAGTCAAGTTACGCGAATACAATCACTAAAAAGTAATATTACGATATGTTCTTATACTCAGATATTTTCTTTAGAACTGTCTCCCTCTCCCTTTAGATGGCTTCAATGCTTTGAATGGGACATTAAGATGCACTGAGTTGGGCCTGGGGGCAAGAAACGTAGACGGAAACGGGATGGAGAAACGGCAACTTAAAATTTATGAATACGGATACGGTACAGATAAGTAATTAATTGTATTAGAAAAAATATCTATAAAATTTAGATATAAAAAGAAATTACACATAAGCTTTGGGAAAAACAACACATAGTTTAAATTTTAAAACTCTAATTACTTAGTTGAATAGAAACACAATTGTTCTTAATTAGATGAAATTTTTGACCAAATTTCCGACCAATAATATATCAAATTTAAAAATAATAATTAAATTAATTAATATTAGTCGGAAAATAGTCAGATATATATATATATATATATATTTATATTTTTTTACAATTATCAAAACAAATACTTACTGGTTGAATTGATATAAAAGATTTATAAGAAATAAAAGATTTTTATAAACAATAGACAACAAATAATTAAATATGGAAATATTTTTAAAAAATTGAAATTAATATCTTAATTGGTTGAATGTTTGGTAAGATGTTATAAAGTTTTGGAGATTAAAATTTTTTAGACAGATGTTTGAAAAGGTAGATAGATTTTAGAGAGTTTAGAGAGATGATAGAGAGAATGTAGATAGATGTTTATAAATTATAAGGGATTTTGGAAGAAAAAAATCGTATGGGTTGTATAGAAAAATATGTCAGTCGGAATTTGGTCGGAAAAGTTTCAATTAATTTCCGACTATACTAAACAAAAAAATTCCGACCAAATTTTGACTATACATATATAACAAAAAATTATTAACTAAACAAATTAAATTGAGTCAAAAATTAGTCAGAAATTCCCGACAAATATTCATACTAAAATTGTAATATTAGTTGGAAAATAATCAGAAATTATATGTATATTAAAAATATACTAAAAATCATAATTAAAATTAATTAATTATATATATATATGTAGTTGGAAATTAGTCAGAAATTTTCTGACTAATTTTTTTCCCGGACGACGCTCAAATTTCTCGAAAAATAGTCAAAAATTTCTGACCAATATTATTAGTCGAAAATGATAGTTGGAAATAGATATGTTTTTTTGTAGTGAAAAGACATAATTGAGAATGATAGTTTTGCTTCTCTACAATAATTATAGCTCGTAAGGCTTATAATGACATGCATGTAAGGCTTATAATGACATGCATACTAGAGCGAATAGTCAGAATGTAAGACTGGAGATGAGTTTTCAAAATGTGTATGAAAGAGTTTACTTATACACTTGCATCCGTATGCAAAAACATATGGATGCAGAAAGGAACAAGGGCTAATTAGTTTGTAAATGCTTTTTTTTTTTTGGTTTTGGTTTCTAAATACTTTTATAATGGGTAGCATATTAATTGGCAACCTCAAACCCATGTGTGTTTAGCCAAAATTGGAAACAAATCTACACTTTTCTTTCTCATAGATCTTAGATCCAAACCAAAATTGATCTCAACATGGAACTAAATAAAAATCAGTACAAATCAAGAAAATGCTCTTGCTAACCCAAAACCTGAACATCTTTGCGGCTGCTGATGATGGGCAAAACACCACCTCTTGCGTACATATTTTTAGAAGAAGATTTTTAGTGTTCACATTTTCTTGGTTTCCATAAAAATCTGATCACAAAATATGTTCACGTGCGTTTTAGTTTTGGGAAATGACAGTTTTGATATTTTAAAAGTGAACAGTTAAAAAAAAATTCTAAAACGTTTCTATACTCTAATAAAATATCTGTAATGATATAATCAATGTTTTGACTATATGATCATAAATATTAAATTGATCACTCTCAAAATGAAATTAATAGAAATAATTAATTAAAAATGAAAATAAATTAGCCTATGGCGCAAAATTAACCTGGTAAAATTAAGATATAACATAAACAAAATAAAGCAGATCACACACACATAATAATAACTCCTACTATTTCTTTTTCCGACCACACAGTCTAATCTTTTTGAACCTCTTTATTATTTTTATATTATTTTAGGTCTAAAAAAAAAAAATATCAACATTTTCCCTCACTTTCTCGATACCCCAATCACTCACTTACTTTAACACAATCCCTAATTCTGAATCGTACAAGTTTTTATTAGAACCTGATTCTTCTTTCTCTCTTCTTCTTCTTTAAGATCTAGGGTTTCCGATTTCCTCGTCCACGTCAAAATCCACGCTCTCTCTCTCTCTTTTTCTCCCTTAGTTCATCTTTGTTGATACGATTGAAATTGATTAGATTAGATTACATTACTTTGAAGAAGAAATTGAGTATGGTGGATACTGTTGTTTCCGGAGACATGGCTTTTTTAGATGCAGATTTGTTACAGCTTCAAGAGATGTCTTCGTTTGTTCTTAAATCGAGACCTGAATTTACTCAGCAGCTCTTCGACCAGTGGCTTTCTCTCCCTGAAGCTCATCGTCAGGTACGTTTTTATTCATTTTTTCTTTCACTTCGAATCTTTAATAGCGTTGATTCTGGAGTTTATTCGATTTAGGTGCTTGGAATTTTTAGTACTAGGACGATGTGTGTTAATTAGGTGTTTAACTTAGCTAAATTGAATCTGTTTTCTAGGTTACATCATTGCTACATGATGCAATTGCTGGAGCTCCTTTGAATGTACCTGGAAGTGCGTCTGGTTCGAATCCTGGCACTAGCAATTCTTTACCATCTATGTTTCCTGCGGGAAGTGCTCCTCCGCTTTCGCCACGGAGTTGTGGCTCGCCGCGTACGATGAAACAGAGGGCTCCTTCTAATTTAGGCTCTCCGTTAAAAGTACTTAACGAGCCTGTGAAAGAGTCTATACCTCAGGTTTTGAACTGTCACTGAAGATTTTGATAAGTGTATTCTTTTTTGTTTTCTTGTGTGTTTATGTTCTAATGGAGTAATTTTATATTGAAATGGTTGTAGTTTTATTTTCAAAATGGTCGTCCACCACCAAGCGAGATTAAAGAACAATGTATGTTTAGAGTCAACCACTTTTTCTACGGCCACATGGATGGACTGCAAATACAAGGTAATGAGTCACTAGTTTTTCTAATATTTGAAATGACGCTTATACAGGATGTGTTACTAACTTCTCCTCTTTTCAATACTCAGAATTCAAATTAGTCACGAGAGAAATCTGCAAGCTCCCATCTTTCTTCTCCACTTCACTTTTCAGGAAGATTGATGTCAATAATACAGGTTTTGTTACTAGGTGTGTGCTGCTATGCTTTTTGTATGGTGGAATCTGATATGCGCTTAGTTTGTACTGTGCTTTTAAGCTTGCTTCTCATTTTATAGCTGCTCTTTCATGAGTTTGGTGATTACATTATATTACAACTCATTATAACAGTCTTTTAGAGTTTGATTTATTTTTTTCGTTTATGCAGAGAAGCATTTATTGATTATTGGATAAACGGGAACATGTTGATAATGGATACCACAACCCAAATATTTAAGATACTAAAGCAGCAAAATCAGAATTTCATTGTTAAGGTAATTTTCTTTTGATTGGCTTACTCAATAATTATAGCGAATTCTTTCTCTTCTGTTTGGATTTCTGGTCTCAACTTTCTTTTGCTCTGACAGGATGATTTCAAGCCATTACTCAAAGAACTCTTGGCGACACATCCTGGACTAGAGTTTTTGCAAGGCACACCTGAATTCCAAGAAAGATATGGTTAGGTCTCACCTTTAGTTACATTTTATTCAGTTTTTTGTTTCATCTCATCTTGGCTTTCCGCTCTCAGGCATTCCTTGAGTTATGGTGATTAGTTTTCTGGAAGCTGGAGTTTGGTTGTATATTTTATTCTTAGATGTATGTGGTTAGCTAATAGCTACTGTGATTTATAGGAAGAATGAGTCTGTTGTGTGCAATATAAAGTTGTATCTTGATCTAGCAAGTGGATACTCTGATTAATTTCATTGATAGATTCCTAAGATAATATTCACCACTGATGCATCAAGATAATGTGGCATTACTGTATAGGACTCTGACAAGTTTGCATATGTATTTTGTAAGCTAAGATTTCTCTACTGTGTTAGACATCTTGTAACTTTTAATTCCATTGAACCGGCGAGCTTGACAGGGATCATCTTCCATCTAGAAGATGATCATTTTTGTTATCTCCAGTATTTCTATGACTCCTGTCGTTTCTTGTTTTTTCAAATCATGCTTGTAATATAAGGGGATAATTTGGCTAAATTTGCTAGTCTAACTTATTAACGCGAATTGGATTGTGGATCATGTGTTAGTTAGTCATGAAATTGCGGGAACTCTTTTAGTTTTACCATGCCAGGAGTCCACATTCTTTTTCATTTGCTGCTGCTTTTGAAAATTATGGCAACCAAAGTTGTCTTTTCAAGAATGCAGTTTTCTGATACATTTTGTATTTTGATGGGCCAGCTGAAACTGTTACCTACAGAATATTTTACTACATAAATAGATCTGGAAATGGTCGACTTACATTTAGGGAGCTTAAACGGGGAAACTTAATTGATGCTATGCTTCACGCTGACGAAGAAGAAGATATCAACAAAGTGTTGAGGTACTGTTGAAACGAGTTTGTTCTATTGTTTTATATTTTGAATCTTGTTTTAAGTTGTGCAGATCTGCAAGTTATAGTTTTCTGTCTCTTCTTTTGCCATCAACACTTATTTTATTTATTTTGGCAACTAGGTACTTCTCATATGAGCATTTCTATGTCATATACTGCAAATTCTGGGAGCTGGATACAGATCACGATTTCCTGATTGACAAAGAAAACCTTATGAAATATGGAAACCATGCTCTTACTTACCGAATTGTCGACAGAATATTCTCTCAGGTTTCGTCTAAAAATTCTTGATCTATTAGTATGATTTTTAGTGCATGCTTTCCTAAGGATTCTGTCCTTCTCGTTCCAAGTTAATAGTTCTCTTAAAAGGACTGTCATTATGGATGCATTTTTTTCTACTCAGGTTGCTAGGACATTCACTAGCAAAGCTGAAGGGAAAATGGGTTATGAGGATTTTGTCTATTTCATACTTGCGGAAGAAGATAAATCGTCAGAGCCTAGCCTAGAATATTGGTAAGCTGTGATTTAAGTATCCAAAAGTGGCAGACAGATAGCATGTTGAGTTTTTTTTTTATCTGACACAAGTATATATTGGACCAGGTTCAAGTGCGTAGACTTGGATGCAAATGGGATTCTTACGCGAAATGAGATGCAATTCTTCTATGAGGAGCAGTTGCATCGAATGGAGTGCATGGCGCAAGAGGCTGTTCTTTTTGAGGATATCTTATGTCAGCTAATTGATATGATCGGACCAGAGGTTTGACAATATGTCTCATGCTATTATGATTTTATATGCTCGAACTATTCTTTTTTAAAGGACAACATAGGACGTTGGGAGAAGTCGTTGATGTTCCCAGTTTTTCATTTTGACTCTTTAACAGTTTTTGTTGCTTGTGTTGATATTTTCTTGTTGCCTGTCACAGGATGAAAGCTACATAACCCTGCAGGACCTGAAGGGCTCCAAGCTCTCTGGAAACGTCTTCAACATTCTTTTTAATCTTAACAAATTTATGGCATTTGAAACGCGGGATCCGTTCCTCATTCGTCAGGTACTTCTGGTCTGATATTTTAACCGTGTTGCCTTTTGAGGCGGGCCTCTTATAACATTTCTAAATCTCAAACGGAAACAGGAGCGTGAAAACCCTACATTGACAGAGTGGGACCGTTTTGCACATAGAGAATACATTAGGCTTTCAATGGAAGAAGATGTTGAAGACGCATCCAATGGAAGTGCTGAGGTTTGGGACGAGTCACTGGAGGCTCCCTTCTGAGTTCATCTTGGTAAAAACTTCCCTGGAATCACTCTTTTATTGTCTAGAAGCAACAGAAAATACAATCCGTGGGGATGGATGAGAAAAAGGAAAAGAAAACATAAAAACTTAGAAGTTATTACTGTTATGTAATCTTATTGGTTAATCATGCAGGGTGTTTCATTATCACTGAACAGATATACCAAACATCATTGTGAAGAAATCTTGGGAGCTTTTCTGGAGTAACGAAAGGGAAAAACGAGTATCCTCTGCTTCAACATTCGTTCGTAGGTCATCGTTGGAAGGTATCTTCTCAAGGTTTGCAGTAGGAATCCAGGTTTGAAAACCGGAAATTGCTTGGAATTTCTGTTTTCCTTTCAGTTAGTTTACACAGGAGTCCATTTATTTTTAATCAGCAATGCAGATTTGCATATTACGAACTGTACTTCTTCATCCTTATTGCATTTTCTGTGCTTTTGTTCAATCTACGAGTTTATCTGTACTTTGTAGCTTATGATACTTCACCATCTTCTGTTGTTCAGAATTTGTCAATGTTCCTTTAATCAATTAGTTGTTCTTTTCTTTTGGAGTCATCCTAGAAAATGGATTAACTTTAGTATTCACTTATACCATTAGGTTTAATATCAGGTTTTACTTGGGACTCCATAATCATTCTAGTGCTATGATTTGTAGATATGACCAAATAGAATTGTATAATAGTTTTGAGGAATTGTTGCACAGAGACGCTGATGGAGCGTCTCTAGACGTTGCTGCTGCATCTGTATGTCTTGCTGACCAGTGGTATTATCAGATGCTTCATTTGCGTTCTACCAAAACTTTCATCATCTATTTAGAGTAATTTTACGAAATATCAAATATGTATTTTTGTAAAATCCCATTTTAGAACTGTTGATAAAATCCTACATGGTTGTCCTACTTGACGGTTCTATTCCATTGACGGACGGTTCTAAATTGTATCTATGAGTGGAAAGATTGATTTAACTTCTAGAATTTGTATATCAGTAAACATCAAACGAAAATATCTCTATTGACAACGACTAATAAAAAGTTGGCAACAAGAAGTTTGTTTTATGACATTTTGGCTTGGACTGCTTGACCTTGACTTAGAAAAGTAAAACCGTAAATCTAATCTAAATAGTTGGGTTCATATTCCATATATAGTTTTAATCTATTTAGGTTCATATTCCATATATAGTTTTAAACTTGGTAAAATATTTAAAAATAAGAGAAAATAAAAATATCACAAATATTCAACTCTTATTTTATGATTTGCTTTGGATGAAGAACCACACCCCATTCCCATTATTTGCCATGTCCTTAAAATAAATATAATCAGAACATAATATCCTCATATTAAGAAGCCAAATGAAACATGTTCGATTTTATTCAGAACAAACCATTGATCATAATTCATAATAGTGTAGGTCTGTTCGGGGAGTGACAGCAATAGTTAAAGTAAAATAAAGGTATTTGGGGATCTACAACTGTGGAGACTAGTGTTATTGTTAATAAATAGCAGATGCTGCTACTCATTTTGTTGTCGCTATAAAAGCCAGCGACTGAAATATCTCTCTAACTTTCATCTTCTGCAACTGCATCTTATCTCCAGCGACCATTTTCAGCGATCGTTTTTATTTTTAGTGTTAAATTTTTGTCTTCGTCGTAGCAGTTGTCGCAGTCTCTGCGACTCACAGAAGAACCTGGTTTGGTTTATTTTGCATTGCATGTTGATAATCATTTCATTCACAAACAGAAAATGACATTGTAGTTAGTTCCGGTTGGGCAAGCGAACTGGCTGGTTTGACCATCGTTAGGGTAAGTATACACGTCCGGACACCGTTACTTGAAAAAACTAGAGTGGGGTTGGTCCAAAATTTATAGATTTCGGAGGTTTCTAATTATGTATATTTCTATGTTAATAATTATGTTTTGGAGTATTATTGATGATTCATTTGATCCTTCTTAATATCGTATCGCTCGATTTACTATAGATAATATGGTATCAGTATCACGCATTTAAAAAGTAAAAAATATACATCGACTGTTTAATCTATAGAAGAACCTATGTTACTAATCGATGACAAAATAAAACTATTGATATCAACTACATGTTAACGAAAATTTTAGTGCCCTTTGATGTTGTTATACAATCATCTTAAAATACAAAAAATATATATATATATATATATATAAAGGAAATAATTGAAGCCAAAATAGCTTTCTTATTATTAATCACTGCAAAAACAAGAAGGTGAAACATAAGCAAAAAAGATGGCCAATGTCGTCATTAACACATTAGTATAACAAAGACAAGACCAACCACAAACATAAAACTAAAAAGAAGTTTGCTATATATAATTATAAAATTATATATATAGCTAAACATTTCATGAAAAAAAAAATGTTTCATGAGATAGCCTCCACATAAGAATTGGTCATGCAGCAGAGGGGGCGAGACTCGTAAAGCCATCATCACTAGCTTCTTTGGGGGCTAAGGCTGCAATAGGCTTTAGCTTCTCCGTTTCAGTTTTGACAATGTTTTTGTAGTCCAAACTCGAATCTTCATAAACTTTCCACCATTTTTTTACCAACATTTTGATGTCTTCTCGATCCATATTCTCCTCTTCTCCAGTGTATCTCCAAGGCTTCGAACCCTATAAAATCGATTACAAAGATATAATCAATAACATATTTAGTACATAACAAGAATATATCTCTAACCATATGTAAAGAAAAATTAAAGAATAAAATAAAACAAAACGTACTTTAGCACAGTAATGAACAACATTGATTTGGTCAAGATCAATGCACTCAAGATGACGCTAAAGCATAGCCAAAACAAGATTGGAGGAATTGGCTTGTAAATATCTCTGAAGTACATGTTCAGAAAATCCTACAAAACAAATAATTTTATTAGATTCAGAAAAATAACAAAAGAAATATAATCATCAAGTGAAAAAATCAAAACGTACTTGTTCAGCAAATGAAGTTGGAGTAGTGACTTGAACAGTTCGAAGGAGATCTTCATAAGTGTCAAGATGTGGTTCGAAAACCAACATGCCGGCATTGAAGTACAACGGTGGTGGACGACCAAGACTTTCCACCGGCCACATCACCTTTTCCGGACACTGTTGGCAGTAACCGATCTTGTATTGAGGAGTTTTAAACCAACTTTCTTCACAAAAACAGTCTTTAACAGCGTACAAATAGCCAGAAGGAGTATCAAAAAGATGATCGATGTTATTATACACTTGTATGTCTCCATCAAGATAAATTTTCTTCTCATACTCCACAAACTGCAATTATATATTAATAAAATGGTTAAAATATAACATATTCAAAACGTTACTTTTTTTTATGGTAAACAAAACACGCAGCATTATCTACGGAGGAGGAAAGAATTGATATTTCGGTAGTGAAATAGCGATATTAACGACAAGAGATCTCTTATGTGTAATCTTAATACTAAACATTGAACATTCAGATTTACTATTTTATCAGAAAATTTTCAAAACTTTCACGTGAGTTGTCTTTCAAAATCATGTCTAGAGTCGTGAGATATTCAAAACGTTACTTGATAGTTGAGATAACTACATGATAGTTGATAGTTGATACAACTATATGCGACATGAAATGTGGCTATATAAAACTTGATTAATAATTTTGGACTCGTGAGATAATTCACTTGTGTTAGATAAAATGATAAGGGTTATGACAATATTCAAACCCACTTATCAAAGAAAACAATACGGTCTAAATATATGAATATATACAAATATAGTAAGTAGTATTGTACCTCCCAAATACGAAGCTTGGAGTAGTTGATGACGTAATAAGCCATAGCATAACCTTCTTGGTTTTCCGGTGCATAAACCGGTTTGATCTCACGAACGATGCATCCTTGAGCCACCAAGATTTGCGGTGCTCCTCCGGTACATCGGGAAGAGTCGCCACCACAAGAGGATAAGCAGATTTCACCTTACGAAGTCCCTTGGCTAGACCAACAACACCCTTCCAATAGTCTAGGTTTCCAGCTAAAAAAGTGACATAAGCTCTCTTTCCATCGTTAGGTACCACCGCCACCCCGACGTTCATCTCCGTTGGAGCCTTCTCACAAAGGATTGAAGAAAAGATTTGTGTTTAGAAAGGTTGAAACTTTTTTGGTCGAGGTTTATAAGATGAGTGAGTTGGAGAAAGACAAACCAGCTTATTATATAGGGACAGAGAGAGAAAGATGATTAATTATGGAGCTAATTAAAAATGAAGAACGATTTTTATGTGACTGATTCGATTCTTGTGTGTCAAGAATATTGTATCTAGGATTGTAATAAATATGGAAATTGGAATATTGTATGCGCATGTTGATTTATTGGTGTGATTAATATTGTATATATATACAATATGTTATATTCCATGTTTGTGTAACTCTTTAGTGTGTGTATAGAAAGAATATTTATTTAGTTCAACGTCTCCTAATTATTATATCCGCTTAATCCTATGTTGGATGTTTTCAAGATAGCATTTTATCTTTCCGCAAAATTTATTGATTGAAGTTTCCTAAAACTAGTTTATTTAATATGAATTTTGGTAAGTTTAGCGTCAGTCAGTAATCAAACAAATATTTAACACAAACAAGAAATCAAGCTAAAATATCTCATATGCCATATTGTCCAAACTATTAACCATAACACACAAAAAAGTTCATAAGAATATCGAACTTAAATCTGAAAATAACATCACGTATATATATAATATACCTTTTGGAAAACATTAATTTAAGCACAATGAAACCGTTAATTTCTTAATTAATGTTTTACTCGGGTCTCCTAAAATAAAGTTACGAAGCTACTAGCTATACCATTAAACTTTGGACCGTTATTAATTCGTCTAACACTCCTTAGTCGTTACACTTTGTGAACTATTTGTTGCTGGGCATTGGCAAAATCACTCGTTAAGTCTTGCATATATTTGAATTGTTTGTGATTTCCAATACGTTTTATGATATTACAGCTAAGTTCTGAATATGAGATTTATTAGGAGGAAATTAAGAACAAGTATGTAGAATTGCAATCTTGATGATTGTTGTTACATTACATGGTTAGAAATAGAAATGTTGAGCCTCTTCTCAAGTTGGGCTTACGTTGAACTGAAAGCCCATTTCATTATCCATGGCCTAAAGAGAGGATGAATCCTTCATTCTTCAACACACATAACTCAAGCCTGCCGGAGTAAGAAAACCGAATCAATCAAGCAAACCGGGACTCGGTTTGGACTCTGCAAAGAATCAAGACTGTGATGAAATCACTTGAGAGTTGAGAAAATGCTACCAAGTATCGTAAAAGATCAACATGACTACTTACAGAGAGTCGCATATTTTAGACATCATTGTGTTTTCTCTTGGACTGAACTGCTAAACGAGCGTCTCTCTCTTTCTCATACTGTCTAGTTTCAGTTCTCTCCAAGAAACCAAGTTTGGCA
Organism: Cardamine occulta; assembly: GCA_028015245.1. Lineage (NCBI taxonomy): Eukaryota > Viridiplantae > Streptophyta > Magnoliopsida > Brassicales > Brassicaceae > Cardamine > Cardamine occulta. The sequence continues at coordinate 8,401,929 of CM051383.1, read as the reverse complement.
AGATACTGGTCCGAGCTCTTCTTGTACTTATCTAGCTCGTCTTCAACACCTTTGTTTTCTTCCTTATACTCTCCCCAATCTTTCTTCGTCTTGTCAAGAACGCTCAGCTTCTGCTTCTTTTTTATCTGCTCTAGAACCGCATCAACCGCTGAAGGCGTTGCTGCCGAGGAAGAGGAGGAGGAGCCGTTGTTTCCCCTCTCTAATGCTTCTTTTGAATCCGCTTCCACTAATCGCTTTACTTCGACTTGTTGACCCGCAAAGTCTTTCACCTCGGTTATCTGGAAATGATTCAGAAGAGTTTGTGAATCAAACAAATGAATACTTACAATTGCAATTTACAAATCACAAAGGTTTAAAAGAATAACAGAGATTCTCTACAATCCATCTTCTTAGTTCCAAAGAGCTGATAAGATCTTAAATTCTAACAATACTGAGCCAAACACACAAAATTCAAACAAAAAGAGAGCTTTACTTGTGGATCGAATTACAATTTAAGATGAGACAGAGATTATAGTCCTACACCTATCATCAAACTAGTTCCAAAGAGCTGGTAAGATCTTTAGATTATAACTACAACAAGCCAAACACAACAAATTCAAACAAAAAGCAAGCTTTATTTCGAATCAAAAAGGTTCAAGCAAATTACAGTTTAACTCAAGACATAGCTTTTAGTCTTACACAATCCATCTTCTAATTCCCAAACAGCTCATATGATCTTAGATTCTAACAATACTGAGCCTATCACACAAATTTCAAACAAAAAAGTGAGTATTTTCGGATCGAAAGGGTTCAATCAAACTACAATTTTAACTTTGAAACAGAGATTTTTATCCTAAACAATCCATCTTCTAAGTTCCAAAAAGCTGATAAGATCTTAGATTCTAACAATTCCAAGCCAAACACACACAATTCAAAACTGACCTCAATCTTGCCCCGGCTCGATGCAGCAGCAGCGTTTGCAGTTGCGTTTCTAACCGCAGCTAAAGCAGCTGCAGCAATACTCTTAGCCTCCTCACTACAACTATGATTCAAAACACTAACTTCTTCCTTTTCTACATTCGAAATATCACCATCCTTCTTCATCTTCTTCAAATCAACACCAAGATAGTTTTTCCAATTCTACAAATCATATATACCCACAAATTCAAAATCCCAAACGATAACATAACAACAAAACGCGGCAATAGAGAAAACAAAATCTCACATTATTAGCTGAGTTTTGAGTAGGCAAAGCGGTTGAGGTCCTCTGTGAGACAAAATTGAGCTGTTTATTTGGTACTCCTTTGTTCATTCGTTCCCAAATCTCTGAAACTTTCTTAGATACATTGCTTGAACCATTTTTCTCAGATGTTTGCTCATGAGACTCCATGTTTAAAATTCAAGATCCGCTTCTGTTAAAAAGGGAAAAAAATTTCAGGGTTTTGAATATGAAGACATTTTGAAGCTGTATCGGTGATTGAAGAGTGATGTATCAGAGGAGGGAGAGAAAGAGCTTTTACCTGGAAGTGACGGCGTACAAAAACCCTAATTGATGAAACACGAACAGCGTCGTCAAAGAGACGTGAAGATGATGAGCAAATCTTTATTTTCTTTATATTAACTAATTGACCACTATACTTTTGTAAATTTCAAATAGTCCCCAAAACTTTCAGATTTGTTACCGAGGCTCCCTAAATTAAGGATCTGAGTGCTCAAGGATTATCTAATTCCATAATAGATATTTGAGGGAGTTCAAAACCTTTTGTTTCTAAATAGTCCCCCAAAAATTCAGATTTGTTCTAAATCTTTTGTTTCAGATGTGAGTTCAAAACATATTTTTGGAAACGAAAGTTTAGGTTGTATCATGTTTAAAAAGTGTCAACAAAATTATGATAGATAATAAGTTTAATTAGGAACCTCAAGAGTCAAGCTGTTGAAACGGTTCTATTTAAACAGTATTGGACTTGGAGGGAAGGTCTCAGGCTCTCAGCAGGTATGATAAATGATTTGGATTAAGAGAATGTTTCTAATAATTTTCCATAAATTCAATAGTATTTTATAAAATAAACCATTTCTATAGACATAATTTTGAATCATTTTTTTTTTAAACTGGCATTCTCTCACAAAATAGTTCTTTATGTTGTTGATGTTCTTAATCAACTTATGAAGTCATCTTTGATTTATTTGTCATTCTTCGTGGTAACAAAATGTTGGGTCATTTTCTTGCATTGGTTTTGACTAGTCTTTTAGCAATGTCTTGTGTTTATGTGGTATAAGAACTTTGATGCAGATTAGAAGAAACAACCGTCGTACTTCTTCTCTCCGGTAACATTATCTCTAGACTCCAACACTGCGAAAATTCTGACAAATAAAGGTTTACAAAATCACAAAGCCATTCATCATCAGTTTAATGTATAAAATATTGTAGTTTTTACAGTTCAATGTATAAAATATTGTAGTTTTTTTACAGTTCAATGTATAAGTATTGCAAAGTAGTCATTTGATTCTTCTGAGCTTAAAGCCCATTTTCTAGAAACGGTGAATATCAATTATTCCTGAAAATTTCTAAATTAACTTGTCTCTGCATCTTTTCTCTTGTGTCTCTGGTCTAAACCAGATTCCCATGCATTTTACACATTCCCTAAAACCACTCTCCTATCCAATGAATGAAATTAATTCAGACAGGTGCAGAAAATTTCAGACATGAGATCCAACCAAAACTGTCTCTTAAACACCTAACAAGCATCAAAGTCTTATTCCTTTGTACACATACATACATACACACATGACATTGTTACCAGAACTTCAAGAACCAGAATCTAGAGATTTTGCTGCATACACTAACGAAAATTACAAAATTCTAATTACCAAGTAACTAAATTATAAAGTGATATAAATGTAATGACTTAATTGAGTTGAAGAACCGAACTGAAAACAAAACAATGCTTTAAGAAAACATAAGAGGACGAGTTCTATGAAAACAACGATAGATCCTGCAACAATGAAGATCATAACTTTACCGGAATTGGGAACAAAAAATCAATTTCGACAACGAACATCAGAGATACAATAACGGAAAGAAAAATTGGAAATCTAGGGCTTGAGAATTTTGGATCGATTTGGAAAATTTTACAAAAAAAATTTGGACCATTTCTCGATTTGTGCGTGTCATCCTTGCGCAGGGGCCATGCTAATCTTCTCTGTATCGTTCCAATTTTATCGGATGTCCCCGAAGGGACAATCTCTTACTCGACTCCATTGATATATAAACTCAGCTTCTTCTTTCTTTCTATCGATGTGGGACTGTTGACATCGTTCAACAGCTTAAATGGGCCTATTTATTATTCTTCTGTAGCCCATTAATATTTTTGACTATATACTTATAAGCTTATTTTCTCATATGTTAATGTAATCTTACTAAACATTCAACATTTAGATTTACAATTTTAGCAGAAAATTCACAAAATCGTGACTCAGCATCCTCCACAGGGTAATTGTAAACTAGGACTCGATTTGAGTTTGGCATATGAAACCATTGTCCCAGTTACATGACTTAACCATCAAGTTCAAACTATTCTCAAATCTATCAGAATTTCAGCTAAATTCAATTATCAAACAAATACTTTAAACGAAAGGCCATAAAACAACAACAGTCATTACAAGGTTAGGTGAATCTGTTGCACCACAAGAAAATAAATAAAACCGTGTTTCCAAAACTGTCATCATATTCTAATAAAAATAGAAACATTGTGTCCCAAAACTATGATCATATATTCTAACACATGTAAATCAGTTCCTTCTTTGTTTTTTGTTCTTGGATTGGTTTCCCTTTTTATTCCATCTCTTATTTGTAACAGCTCTGTTCTTCTCTTCAATCTCCTTGATTTTACGCTTCCTGTACAACCATAAGCAACCACAAACACATTCACTTAGCAAAGATTGCATGCGTGCTCTTGGCCACAACATCTCAATCGTCAAGACACAAAATTTGTTTTCTTTGAAATAGATAACCACATACTTAAGACTAATGCCTTTCATAATTCTTGACAGAAACGTAATCCAAGGGATCATCATGCAACTTCTACGATCAACAAAGCTCTAGTTCCATTCACAACTCACAAGTCCAGGTTCAGATAGAACTAACTCAACATATCACAAACCAAAAGGTTTTTCAATCAACTAGCCTAAAAAGGACATGCATTTTTTTCTTTTTGCGATACAGGATTTACGCATTCTTAATAGATGATGGCAGTAACGTACCTGTACTGAGAAATTTTGGGATCTGAGACCAAATCTTCAGCAAGAGTTGATTTTCTATTCTTCTTTGTCAATCTTCCATAGTACTCTTGAGCTGGTTCAATCACTGTACCAACCTGTTTTTTTTTTTTAACACAAAGAAAACAACAAGAGTTAGTGATGTAAGACAATGGCCGAGACAAAAAGTTTTCATTTTGATCTAGTTTGCTGTTCTGAAACTTGCCTGGAAATACTTTTCAGCTAGTTTTGACCGGGACACACTTTTCTTGTAGTGATGGGAAGGATCCATTACCGTTCTCAACTACAATAGAGATGCAATTAGATAAGTGTTAGGACTTTTAAACCAAATACAAACAACAATAACAACAACAACAACAAAAAATGCAAAGAACTCATTACCTTAAGTAACTGAAGATCCCTTTTCAACTCAGGAGTCATTGTTGGTGCAGGCATATCAAACCTATCCACAGTTTGAAATACAATTTTAATCACGCCTTATTAAACAAAAAGGGTTATATAATCTGAGTGGAGGAAAGAATTGTTACCAGTTTGATCCAGCGGTGTCTTTGAGTTGCTTTCTAATCATCTTGTTAATCTTCCTTGGATCAGTAGGTGGAAGGCAAAGACCATCAACGAGATCTGACTTAGACGCCCAAAGAGAACTGCTTTCATGACTCTCAGCAGCTCCTTTGGACCCAGTTTTTGACTCTAAAGTTAAGCCTGGAAACTTTGGTTCCCATTTAAGACCAATCAATGGTTTAGCCTCTGCCATTAGTCTATATTGCCTTTGTTCTCTGTGACAAGGTAATTACACAAAAAATTTGAAGATAAGAAAATCGATAAAAAAGCAAGTAAGAAACAGAAGTTTCATGGTCTCATAAAGTTAACATTTAGAGTAAATCTTACAAAAGATGATCTTATATGATTCTAGAAGCTTCCTAATCACCTAAAACATCAATTTTTTTCACTTTCCATGGAACACCAGGCAGAGAACAACGACTGAGCTTTTCAAACTTGATGAAATCAAAACAATAGCACAAAACTGAAAACCCAAGAAGCTACTAAGTTAAAGCATAGAAGATGAGGGAACACGAAATCGAACACAAACATTACCGTCTAACGACTGAAGGGAGTATTTGGGAGATTTACAGAGAGATTTACCGAGGGAGACTTGCGAAGACGAAGACAACGACGCAGAGGAAGAAGACGACGGCGGTGATGAATAAGAGAAGAAGAAATTTCCAGATTCGTCAATCGAACTAGAAAGCCCTAGACTAGAAGAATTAGGGCTCGATGAATTTGGGGATGACATAGACAAAAATGACGTCGTTTGTCTTAACCTAAAAAAAATACCTCGGTACCCTTTACCCGATTAGAGTAAACCCGACGGGGTAGTTTATAAGCGGCTTGGATGACCGAATCCAATAATTTTATTATACCGGACTAGCATAATACAAATTTTACAATTCGTATATTTCTATTTGCCTCTGATTTTTTATTAACCTTAGAATATAAGTAGTATGAAACTATCTTCGAAATCCGTTTCTAGTTTCGGATATGTTTCGAAAATGAAACTTCCAAAAACTGGATAGAAACACGGTTGCAACATGTTTCCTGAAAACTATAATTTGAAAACAAGATGAAAACATATTTTTTGCATTTCAGAAATGGAATGAAAACTTATTTTGTATTTAAAAAATTTATTAAGTAAATATTTTGGAAACATAATATGTATATGATATTTATTAATATTTTATATAAAAAATCTAACTAATTTAAAGAATATAAAATAGGGCAATTCCCTAAAATACCACTATATTATGTTTTTCTTTCATAAATACCACATTTTTTAAAAATTTCTATTTATACCACAAATGACCACAAATCACCTAACTACATATTTAGGGTTTAAAACTCCTAAATCCTAAACTCTAAACCCTAAACCCCTACCTCCTAAAAACTATATTCTATATCTAAAATAGTTAACCCAAACTTAAAAATTTAAATTATAAACTATATAAATCAATTTTTGTGTTTGTGATATTTTTGGAAACAAAAACTTTAGGTGGTATTTTTAGAACATTAAATTATTGATGGTATTTTTGACAACAAAACTTGAATGTGTGGTATTTCGAGAATTTTCTCTATAAAATATCTCATAGTTATTAAAATATTTTAAAAATACGAGTAAAGATATTGATTTTAAACTTTGATTTGGATGGTTATAATATTTTATCTCTAGTTAAACTACTTAATACTTATGTTTTCGATTTTTATTGTTTCAAATATTTATTTTAAATATAGATTTATTGTTCACTATACATTTGTTATTTCTCTAGTTAAACTTCTTAATACGTATATATTTTAATTACATGAATATATATATATATATATTATTGTTTCAAATATTTATTTTAATATAGATTTATTGTTTCACTATATATTTGTTGTTTCTCTAGTTAAACTACTTAATACATATATATTTTAACTACGTATATATTCATGTTTGCAACTCGTACCTATTTTCTAATTTTTTGAAAAACATCGTAATCAAGTTTCGTTTTACCCGTATCCATTTCTATGCTACTACTTATCTTAGAACTGATGAATTTGTCTCAAACTAGGCTTCACATGACCAAGTTTCAGCTAATATCCTCTTGGATGTTTTAGTGCCATTGGTTCTTTTCCACGTTGAGTCCCTTGAAATATCCAAAGACAGAGAACAAAACACTGTGACACATTGAGCATCTTGATATCCCTGAATCAACGCAGTCGCCAAATCGAGAAAGTCAAAAAGAACCAGGTAGCAAAAAGTTCTGATCTGACTTGTGTGCTCTTCGGTTAAGAGACTAAACAAAGATTGCATAAGACATTAAACTTCCTAAAAAGTAAGAAACCAGTATATAAGCTGTGTTCATTACTCAGTCTTCTTAGCAGAAGCTCTTGTCTTAGCACAATAGTCAAACAAGCTCCCATCAAAGCATCTCCTAACAGCTTCTTTAGATAAGTAACCATTCTCATCTTTAGCCAGTAAGTACATTCCCCACTCCATTTTACTCGCTGCCCTGTTTCCATTTTTTAACACCATTAAGAGAAAGACAAAGAGAGGCCATTAAAAGATAGAGAGTTAAAAGACAGAACAAACCAGCCAAAGAAATCGAATGCGTTGCGACTAGCGTCAGTCATTTGCCACAGCTCGTAACGTGTTAGCTTGTCAGGCACTGTACGTGCGTACTTACTGAACATGTTCTCTAGATTTGCAGGAATGTACCTGAAAATCTTCAAAAAATATAAAAACAACAAGAAACATAAGAAGTAATCATTATGGACAAGAGTTTATCGAGAGACGAACTAAATCTGTCGTCATCCTTCTTCTTCATTTTTTTCCTCGTTGTGAAACGTGGAGAGTGAGAGATGTTTTTTGTTGTTTTATAAAGATTTCTGAATGAGAGTGCAACTGATTCCAAAGAAGTCGCGGGAGTTGCTTCGTGTTGAACAAGCACTCTATTACTGACACGTGTGTCGGTGTGTATGACTAAGCATTTTTGCTTCATTATGTTATGTTATGAGTAAGCACCCCTTAATATATATTGAAATGGAAAATGAATAATATTTTAATCATTTGGTGGTAGTAACTTGTAAGGTGGATTTTGCGATTCCGGTTATATTATTGCTCTTGTTTGAGAGTTAATGACAATTACAGCCAATAACCAACTGTTGTTTTTTTGATTGTCACAGTGAGTACCAATCGAAATTTTTGTTGTTCAATTATTTAACTAAGTGATTTAAATTTAGCGATAGGTTAGGCTTATAGCGATTACTAACCTTATGTCAATCAACAATTCGCAAACCTTATGTCAATCAAAGATCCGAGCTACATACATCATTCATGATCAACATCAAGCTGATTAATTATCCCGTAAGTAATTAATGCTCGTGTGTCTCACGTGAATGATGAACTCACACTTGAGTTATGTTTCCTCTCTTATTGTTATGAACTTTTTCTTTAGAAAAACATTGAGTGGCCACATTTAGGAAAACAAAAGACTTTTTAGTTTGCCTTTAACTGCCAGTTGTTACTTGTTTACATTTTTTTTTTTCAGTCGACAAAACATTCCATTAAAATATCAAAGTACAAAAAAATTATAAAATCGAGTACAAAATATCTGATAGAATTCTTCTAAGATCTGCATTCTGAAAATTGATAGGGATAATCTTTGCAACTAGAAAACCAAGAGGGTTCATGGATCAAAGGATGTGAATCAAAGGATGTGGATCAAAATGTCACACAGAGGATGCGAAAAAACCTTTGATATTCCAATTGATTATTCTTCGGATATGACGCACCAAAGTTAAAACATAATTTTTTGTGGATATTACACACCAGAAAGAGATAATCTAACTTAAAGAGTTTTTGAATAAAAAAATAGATAGATTTTAGTTCAGGTTTACAAGAAAATATAAAGAGAAAAACAAACAAGACTGAAACAACGTGCAAACTGTCTTGAAAATAACAAAAGACAAAATAAAATAAAACTTATTTCTCTTTCCCTTGGCAACAAAATGAATATGAAAAAGGACAATGATGAAGTGAAACAGCTGCCTCATTTAAAACTTTATCAAGAAAACCCAGTGGGATAAGACTTGACAAGAGAAAAAAGTACAACTGAGACACTTTTCCCATTTGTTAAAATCACTTTGCTTGAATCAAAACCAAAGTGGTTTGACAAGTTTCACCTCCGTCTTGGATGTCTTGAATCCATATCTGCTTAAGCAATCCTCCCTCAGCTTGGTTGAACATCTTAGCTCTTGATCAAGTCATTGGACCAGTTGGTGCAACAAGAGCATCCTCAGCTTCAAGCTCATCCTCGGGTTCAAGCTGCTCCTCTAGTTCAGGTTCTTTCTCATGCTCCAAGCTCCTTATACCATCTAGGATCACATCTTTCTCTCCCACTTGAAAAAGATTTGACCTCAAATTCATTTCATCTGGAACATAAGAAACCAAATCAGAAACAATGAAAGTAGAACTCAATTTATACTTACCTCGCAGATCAAGTTGATAAGTATTATCATTGATCTTTTTTGTTTGGTGAAATGAACTATCAATCCTAGGTGACCATATTCGCTCTCCAACCTCAAAGATCATCCTAAAATAATCAAAGAGTTTTTTGTCCTGCATGAAAATATCTCCAATTCCAGTCCTTGCAAAGAAATTGGATGAGATAACATTTATGTCCGGTGGCTCCTCTTTTGTATCTACGAAGTTGTCAACACTGGAAAAGAACAAGTATGTTATCACAGTCATGTAGTCACAATAAACAAGTAAACATATCTCATTTTGAGCCAAAGTATTATCTTTGTCATGTTTCTCTTATATATGTGTTTTAACACAAAAATTGGGTTCCAAATATTTCTTTAATAAACCTAACTCTTTCTCAATGACTTATGGATATAGTAAACTCATACTCACAGCCTTAAAATCATGAAAAAATGAGAAAAAGTAATTCTTACCTGAATAAGGTTCTTGGTGTATTGGTGAACATAATATCCACGGTAAATTGAAATGGTGTTGGATTTGGGGGCTCTTCTTGGATCAGGGCATTGTCGGTGGCCAAGCTGTCCACTCTAGAGGTTAAATTACACAATGAAAGCTCTCCTGGTTGCCATTGATATGTTTGGAATGAAAAAAAATGATGAAAAATCTATTTTAGGCTCCACGGAAAACATGTGAAGTGAAGAGATCCAAATCTCGTGTGGTAAGGGTCTTGAACATTTTGCATAGAATCCAGGTTTCTAAATGTGGCTTTGAGATGCATTATAGATGGGTGGTAGTCCTATAGGGTTATCCTCCGGTAACACATTCTCATAATCCTGCAAAAGAGACATCATCTCACTCGGCAACACCGGTGTAAGGTTAGTTAAGCTCATGAGATTTTTTTATCAAAAAGCAATAATAATGGATGTTTTGAAAATAAATCTTACTTAACGTCACCAGCCCTCACAAATAAATTTATTTGTTTGCCTATGTGTTCGTCCTTGTGCTTTAGCTGAAGTTAATCTTGATAAACTTCAAAGTGATCTCTTAATTGACTCCAATTATGAGTGAATAATTTTTGATCATTAATCTTCTGGATTGACATTAAAATTATGCAATCTGCACCAAGAGAAAGCAAATTAGCTTTCATTCATTTTTGAGAGTCAAGATAGTTACTTTGAGTTCGCTGTTATGGAGTTTGTTGGCATAAATCTGCTGGGTTCTCCTTGATTTGAATAGAACATGTGAGTTCTTCTCCTTGACTATAAATCAACACTGAATTTCCTCTAGTGAAATTTCCCATTCCACTTATGGTTACTTGTTTGGGTTCTCTGCGAAGGGTTTGAGGCTGTTGCAAATCTGGGGGCTTTCTTTTTATCGCCAATGTGTTTAGTGCACCTTCAGTTTTTCTCAAATCGTTCAAACTTTGGAGTTTAAATTCAAATGTGCTCCCCTTTGTCGTTACTTCTCCTAAGTACTTATAATTCTCCATGCCTCTTGTTTTCTTATGAGCATTCATGGGAAAGAACAAGTGCATTATACTTGAAGTAGAGAATTTAAAAACAGAGAATTTAAAACCATGAGCTGTTATGATATTTTGCCAATATTAAATTATGTTCTGAGTTTCACTTATTCTGGTACTAAGCAAAAAGTGTTGCGTAGACTCAGTTGTGATAATTATTTCGCTTGAAGCAAGATCAGGGTGTTCACGTGGTTCAACTGCAGGTTGCTCATATTCCTTATAGGAACAGATAAGTGAACTGTGTGTTTTTTGACGTTTCTCCTTTTCACCTGTACCTTTTTCACCTTCTTTTGGAAAGACAAGAATGTTATCACGTCATGAGAACTATTAAAAATAGATTGGCTCAATGGATCACTTATCTTAGCTTGAGTGTGATTTCTTTGTGGTTCAAATTGAGGTGAACTCAGTTCTGGTAGAGTCAACTTTTTATGATCCGTTTTAGCAATGAGCTGCCTCTATTGCTCTCACTTTTGAGGAATCACATCAAATTCTTTATTCATTATCTGCTCAATGTGAACTGTAAGTGCTTCTATCAACAGCTTGTCGTTGTTATTGAGGGTGGGTTATTTGCCATAATCAGTCTTCGTGTTTACTGATTTCTCTTGTTTTGAATATGTTGAGGCTGCAACCTTCTTTCTTGGAAGTTTTGTAGTTTTTTGGACTTTGTTCTGCTGCTTTGGCTCATACTAATCTCTTAGCAGCTTCTTGAGATAGTCCCAAGTGGTGATAGTTGGCTCCTTGTAGAACTTGTGACAATCTTTTGCTCTCAACCACCACTTATATGCTTTTCCTGTGAGGTGGTCAGTTACACAAGCTAATATTTTCTCTTTAGGGATGCACTTCTAATGAAACCACTCATCTATGTTTCTTTCCCACTCTAGGTAGTTTCTATTTCCTGAAAATGTAAAAAGTTGAGGTTCATTAGAAAATTGATAATCAGAATTAGAATAAATCTTAGAGTCAGGAGTGTGAGAGGTTTTTTGTAGTATGCTCCATGTTGATTTTAGTGTTTTTTCTGGTGGCTTCGGTTTTAGTTATTGGCAAAAAGCATCTAACTTGGAGTCGATCTGCAGTCAAAAACTTGTTGTTGCTGCTAGCTTTTTCTTCATGCTTTGACATCTTGACATGAAACAAATCAACAACAGAACCCTAGTAACTAGTTCTAAGAGCAAAAAATTCAATTAAAATTCTAAAGAAGTCTCTATGCATAGATTTATCAAACTAACTCTTCAAATGCCCTAAATGCGTTTTTAAAAACCCTAGATCATATCTGAAACATTTGTTTTTGATGAATATGAAGAGACAATCGGTCATATCCCTCGTAAAAACTTTTCCACGATTTTTAAAGATTATTTCAACATCTCTAAGCACAGATCTGATCGATCTAGATGAAGAATAACTCAAAAATCGACAGAAAAAAATTATTTCTACACACCCAAAATTCAAACAACAAGATATGAAGTAAAACAACTCAAAAAATACTATTCAAAAATCAAATCACAACTTAACACTCTGGGTAAAAATCTGATGCAAATAACAAAAAACAGACGAGAAAGAGAATACCCAACTTTCAGAATGTTGTTCTGATACCACTTGATAGAATTCTCCTAAAATCTGCACTCTAATAGTTGATAGGGATAGTTTTTGGAACCAGGAAACTAAGAGAATTCGTGGATCAAAGGATGTGGATCAAAAGATCACACAGAGAATGCGAAAATGTCTCTGATATTCAAGCTGATTCTTCTTCCGATATGACGCACCAAAGTTGAAACATGATTTCTTGTGGATATTACACACCAGCAAGAGATGATCTAACTTAAAGAGTTTTTGAATAAAAAGATAGATAGATTTTAGTTCAAGTTTACAAGAGATTATAAAGGGAAAAACAAACAAGGCTGAAACAATATGCAAACTGTCTTGAAAATAACAAAAAGACTAAAATAAAATAAAACTTGCTTCTCCTTCCCTTGGTCATGAAATGGATATGAAAATGGGCATTGGGCTTTCATTATCAACAAATGGGTAGTGATGAAGTGAACCAGTTGCCTCATTAAAAACTTTTTAAAAAAAACCCAGTGGGATAAAACTTGACAAGGAAAAAGAGTACAACTGAGACACTTTTCCCATTTGTTGAAATCATTTAGCTTGAATCAAACCAAAGTGGTTTGACAAGCTTCACCTCCATCTTGGTTGTATTGAATCTATATCTGCTAAAGTAATCCTCCCACAGCTTGGTTGAACATCTTAACTCTTGATCGAGTCATTGGACCAGTTGGTGCAACAAGAGCATCCTCAGCTTCAAGCTCATCCTCGGGTTCAAGCTGCTCCTCTAGTTCAGGTTCTTTTCCATGCTCCAAGCTCCTTATGCCATCTAGGATCACATCAACATCGAATTACAAATTAGTACATAAGCAGATATATGTGCCATATACTGAATATAAAATATTAGAAAAAACGAAATTGAATGTTGCTTTCTTTCGAGATAAGCCTTACACGTTAATATCCATTGTATGTTGTTATCTTCTTTCTTTTATATTTGTCTCATTTTGATACGATGTGTATACCAGATTGACATTATTTTTTTTTTGCTTTCTAAATCACAACAGAAAAGACCATTTTATCTTTACATGTTTTGGAATGTTGACACGATACCAATTAGTACGATTCACATCCTTAATAATAATGTAGACTTTATATTTATGCCATTTCGGCTCCGTACATCATTGTGTTGGTCGAAGACTTCTTTCAATGACACCGATCCGATCGTGAGTATTGATGATGTATTCTTTGATCGAGGATGAACTTTTTCGGAAACACCGTTAAAACGAATATCATCATTTACCAACACCAACGCCGGGCATAAGAGAACAAAGACCTCACCGAAAATTGTTAACCGATTCCAAACAGAGATATACGAGCCCATAACTTGTCTTCTGCTTAAAATAAAAATACTTGATGGTTCCGGTAAGGACTCTCTAATGAACACTGCATCTACATATCTACCCATTCGCTTTCTCCAGGACTGTTACCAAAGCAGAGCCGTTAAGATTCTTGCAAATCCTAGCCCTTGCAAATTCTAACTCATCAAATACAAACCGTCAATAATTATTTCCAACGGACAAACAACAATGGTCCGATGATTTATTACCACCATAATTCATTTGAAGAGCAATGCCATGAATTTTCTAAGAAAATTCATGAGAAACAATGTGGAGATAATTGCCAGCGAATGAGCGGGTAGAAAAAACTAATCTTCATCTTCGTCAAAACAAAAGATATAAACCGACAAAGATAACACAAACACATTCACAAACGATGGTATTAGTACACCAAAATGATCTGAAGCATGTTTTGTCATCATTTTCTCTGAAGCCATGTCAGATCCAACAAAACAATTATTTTATTTTTTAGTCCTGTTCTTTTGAGAGTCGCGCGATTTCTCCAGTAACACGTTTTTAAAGCAGCAAACAATCAATTTATCCATATCTTACAACTCGAAAATTTTCTCTAAATTTTAAATTTTAATTGACTTATTTTGTTTTGTTAGGTTTAGAACCCGTAAAATTTATAGACCGCGACTTCTTAGAAACACAAAAAGTCTTCTTTTAAAATAATGAGCTTTAATCATCATCATTCACATCATTTCTGAAAAGACCAGTTTTAAAATAGTATTTTGAAGGTAGCTTTCGTAACCAGAATTAACACTTAATTCATTGCACTTCTGACAAAATAAAATAAAACTATTGTGTACTTGACGTAGTATGCAGCATTTGACCAATTATAAATTACAAAAGAAGCAAAAAAAAATGAAGAAAAAAACATTAAAATGGGCCCCTCCTTAATTCTTTCGTTTTGCACTTTGCGTCTACCAATGATCTTCTACATCAGAGAGAAAATCATTTCCATACTCCACAAAAATCTCAGCCGTTTGTATATAACACGTGTTAAAAATCCAACGATCACAAGAAATTAAGAAAAAAAAGAAAAGCTGGGGACAACAATAGACGAAAAGAAGAAGAAGACAAAATACGTCTACGTGGTTTAGAGAAATCGAGAAGACAAATTTACTCATCATTTGATTCCGTATCGATTTTTGTGCCGCCGTTGCTGAGTTGAGTAAGATTCTCTTTCACTTAATACTTTTTTTTTTTTTTTTTGATATTTTCTTTCGTCTTCGATTTGGGTTTTCTCATTCTTATTCTGGGTTCTAGTCTAAACTTCGAATTAAGGAGCTGATTTTTGGGTTTGGATGTTTAAAGTTAGTCACTTTCTTTGTAATTTTGATTTGAAGAGATGATAAAGTTATCAAATTTACCCTTTTTCTCAATTTTGATTGTGAGAATTGTCTATCAAAAGTTCTGAATTTTCATGTTGACTTTGTTATGATCTAAAGAAGAGAACAATCTATGTTAGCTCTGGATTCTAGAATCGTCTTTAGGATTGTACAGTTTTAAATTTTAGTGAATTTGATTCTAAGTTTCTTATTGTAAATTTGTAATTGAAAGATTCTCTCTTTGATTCTGAGTTATAATGCTTCATGGTGGTGGCTCCTTCTTATACACGTCTCATTGGCTTCATCAAAAGCCATATTTACAACTTTGCCGAAGTGGGTGTAAATTTCATTCCTTAAGCACTGATTCCATATCTTTTGTAATGTCCTTTCACTATCCAGATGTAGATGCCTTATCATCTCCTTGATCATTTTGTCTTGGTTCATAGCTCAAACAGCTTTAGTTTCAGGATAAAAAGCAAACTATATATTTGTTTTTTTCTCTTCTTTTTGTTGAAAGATCAGGGAGAACTTTCAGAAAAATAGAGTGAGAGCTAAGAGCTTTGTGATCTAGAGCAAAAGAATAAGTTAGGAATATTCCTGTGAGATTGTTTTTTTGACTGGGGAAGAAAAGATAGTATCTGATTTATTTGGAAGGGAATTGATTCATTGGTTCATCTCCTCTACATAAAGTTATATTCTCTATATTAACTTACTGATTTATGAGTCTCTCATATTTTGTTGTTATTCATGCATCAAAAGTTTCTCTCATTGCAAGCCTTCTGAATTAGGATACTATGACTATGGCTAATGATTTCAGATATCCAACCGCTATGTCTTCATCTTTTTCAGCTCTTCATACTACTGTAGAGGACAGATACCGCAAGTTGCCTAACTCTTTCTGGGTTTCATCAGGGCAGGAGCTCATGAATAACCCCGTACCTTGTCAGACGGTCTCTGGTGGCAATTCTGGTGGCTGTTTGTTTTCTTCTTCCTCTGGATACTGCAATGTTTCAGCTGTCTCACCTCATGGAAGGAATTCTCAAACCCAGCCAAGTGTTTCCACCGTGCCTAGAGGCAGATTGGCTATGCAGGATTACTCTTTGGAAGCTCAATCCTCCTCGTTGATTAATCATCATCCTCAAGAGTACACAGATCCGCTTGAGGAGTTCTTTGATTTCTCTGATCATGTTCCTATCCCGAATCTAGAAGCAGAAAGTAGTGGAGTTAGGGTGGACTCATCTATGGAACCTCATAAGAAAAGTGAATGGCAAGATTGGGCAGATCAGCTGATCTCTGCTGATGATGGTTCAGAGCCGAATTGGTCTGAACTTCTTGGAGAGCCAAGTTCCCACAATCCAAATTCACAGGTTCACTTTCTCTAGCCATACATATATGATCTCTTTTTTTGTCCATATGTCGTTTTAATCAGTGTTTGCATGATTTGTAACAGATACCGACATCATTTTGGGATGTACCAAGGCAAGAGATAATAACTAACCAGCAGCATCTGATGGTTTCATCAGAGGATCAGCCCAGTGTCAGAAACCCATCATCATCTAGCGCAGCAACATCTAAACAACGTATGCGTTGGACACCAGAGCTTCACGAGGCATTTGTTGAAGCTGTTAATCAGCTCGGTGGTAGTGAACGTATGTAAGCTTTCTTCTTGTCTTGTTCCTGAAAATAATTGTGGTGGAACTTATTCTTCTTTTGACTTGTATAATTTTCCACCATAGGAGCCACGCCTAAGGCTGTTTTGAAGCTCTTAAATAACCCTGGCTTGACCATTTATCATGTAAAAAGCCATTTGCAGGTTTGTTCTTTATCCCTAGCATTCATGCCGTCTCTCTGCTAAGCTTAGCTCATTTCTCATTTTCTACTGTCTTTATATTGAACTCTTTTTCTACAGAAATACAGAACGGCAAGGTATAAACCCGAGACTTCAGAAGTTACAGGTAAGGAATTCATATACTTTCTACACTTTTGCTGAGCTTTATACCACATAGGCCTCTAAAGAATTGGTAACTCTCTAGAAAAGGCTAAAGCAAACGGCTTACGAAGGGGCACTTATCTTTGTATTAATTTTGTTTCTTTCTTGCACAGGAGAACCTCAAGAGAAGAAGATGACATCCATCGAAGATATCAAATCTCTTGACATGAAAACGTAAGAAATTTCAGCTGTCGGACTGCATAACAAACCAGAAACCTTTCTTCATATGGTTCAGTATATTGATTGTAATAGGGGTTAGATACTTGTACTGCATGTGTATCTTGCAAGTTCATTTTTGATACTGTTTCTTTTCCAGGAGCGTTGACATCACGCAAGCTCTACGATTACAGATGGAAGTTCAGAAACGTCTCCATGAGCAGCTCGAGGTAATGGTTTCTCACCTGTATTACCACTCAAATCAATCCTTCTTTGCCTATTTTCTAACCAGAAAGAGTTTTTAATGTCGTGAACATTGTCTGATGCTGTTTACATTATATCCTAGATCCAACGGTCGCTGCAGTTACAGATTGAAAAACAGGGCCGATATCTACAGATGATGTTCGAGAAACAACAAAAGATACAAGAAGAGAACAAAGGCTCTTCCTCAGAGCCATCAACAAAGCAATGCAACACCACATCTGCAGCAGAAGTCGAATTTGGTCTTGAGACACAAACAGAGGACCAAACTGAATCTTCTTCAGCATCAAAGAAACGAGTCAGAGAAGATTAAAACATGCTTATTGGAAATTAATTTAGGTGTTTTGTGGAAACCTAGAGATACAAACAACTACAGTTTTTTTTTTTATAAAGAATCTGTTTCATCCTAGTTATGTTTTTTGTTCAGTTTAGAAGAAGTTGCCTTGAAAGCCCTGCAAGGCTGCAACACTAACTGAAGACTTTAAGTACTGAAGATGATTGTTGTTGTCGTGTGTACATATAACTTTGTATTTGAAACCTGGCAATATGGGCTGATTTGATCTGATCTTCATCTGATTTGACAGGTGATGTGCTCTGGTTTATGATGAATCTTTAACTCTTGAACCCTGTTTTGTATATATATATAAATTGATTTTGACTCAATACCCAAAAGGACACACTTCTCAATCAGCTTTCATTGTTATAACTCTAAACACTAGAAGAGCCATTAACTGTGTTTCTTGATTTGGATTTTGCTTCCTTTTTTTGGTTATGCCACTTCATTAGTTGATTCTAATCAAATTTTCTAATCCTCAACCTTAGATTATGGAACCATTAACACTTAAGAACAAAAAATGCCGGCAATATATCCACAGGAAGCTGAAGTTACATTCTTAACAACAAGGAAACAAACAATAACCATACTGAATCACCAGTCTTTCTTTAGTAAAGACGAAATGGATTCAAAAAGTGAGCAAATGAAAAAAAAAAAAATCATGAGATTAAGAGCAAGTAAATATTTAGAAATGTGAGAGAGTGTCCATATATTCCTCAATCAAATTTTGAAACTAAGATTAAAGTAAAAAACTCAGACCTTTCCAAATGAAGGCAGAAGAGCCAATTATAAAGATCATAAAGATACGCAAATTATAATATTCGGAATCGGATATCACAATTTGATAAAACGGATTCTTTTATATTAATGTGCCAAATATAAAATGAATAAAAACATAATGAAAATATGAAACTTTTAAATCAATCCATCACTGCTGATTCATAGGAGGAGCCATCGGGCGTTGCATATTTCTATTCCACCCTATTTTAGTATTTTGTAAAAGAAAAACAAAAAATTGGGCAAGGATTATTTTGATAGAATTTTTTTTAAAAATATATAACTGCAAATTACCAATAGAGGGATCAACACCACGATTTTTGATTTCACGATATTCCTGACAAAGAGAACAACATTCACACAAAAAGTGAGTAAGGCAATCGGAAGCTGGAGACTCCGGCAATCCAAATTTGTTACAGATTTTGGTCCGATAAGTACATGAGAACAAACAAGGTAAAGCAACCGTACAACCTAGTAGTATATAAAATATCCCACAACCTACATGTTACATGAATATAGACATAAGTAAATTTACATATGTATAGAGTTACAACAAATGAATATATATTGCAATGTATGACTTACCAGTCAAGGATATTCGCGATCCGTCCAAAATTGACGCATGGACAGAAAAAAGTGAGACAAGCTTCCAATATGTATACACCAATGACCAAAAGAAAGCAAGAAAACTTGAATCATATTGTACAAAAGTGATAATAAATATATGTACAAGATTTGGAGACTAAATTTATATTAAAAATCTTACCAGATTTGCCATCTTTCATGCAGCTGCAAAGACCAGAAGTCCATTGCCGACCATGGTTTTCCATTATAATTTTTTTTTAAAAGAGATTGTTAAGATATTTTTGAGAAAGAAAGAAAATATTTTTATGTTGTGAATTATATATACGGTTGGGCCACCAAAGGACCGGTCCGAAGTTATATGATGCCTAAAGCAAAATAAAAATGTGTTGTCCTTGGATCCTAAAATTCTCGTATAATTTTTAAAACTACATACAATAGAATTTCTATAAATTACTCGATAAATTAATAAACACTATAAATTAATAAAATTTGATGGTCCCTAGTCCGACCGGTATAAAAATGAACAAAATTCGATAAGATAATAAGATAATATTTTTTTTAAAATTTCTATGTAAATATATGGTCCTATTAATAACATAAATTAATAATCATGTAAATTTTCATATATATATATATATATTTATATAGATAATATAATTTTGTTTTTATGAATTTATGTTAGAACTCATAAATAACTTTTTTTATATAACAAAATATTATGTTGTATTTTAAACTATCTTATTATTATAATGTAAATAAATTTTTCATAAAATAAAACAAACTTTTCTATAAATTTTTAAATTATAAATAAGCATAATTTTTATTTCAATAGTTATATAGACTGTTTAAATACAATAATTAAGGTTATTAATCATAAATTTAAAATTTATATTAATTATTTATATAAGTGAATTCATCTATAATCTTTGTTATTTATCATCAAAATAATTTAATTTTCTTTTAAATATTAAACTTTCAAGTCCAAAAATATTAAATTTTATAATATCCAATACATTAATTTTATTTAGATAAAAAATTTTAACTTATTTATTTTTAATTTTTGACAAAAAATATCTTTAAATTAATAAATATTATTTTATATTATAAATTAATATCACTATAAATTAATAAAATATCATAGTCCCAACATTATTAATTTATAGAGGTTTTACTGTATATGCTTAGACAAATCCTTAACATAATAAAAATTTATCAAACATCTATGCCACTATATTCAGTGTTCAAAAACATGTTAAACATTAATAAATGTCTAACATAAGAGTATCAAATAATACTTTATTTGATAATTTTAGGTAATGTTTATTTATTTTGAAATAATTATAGGGTTTACATATTTTATACTAGAAACTGTTTTTAGCTTTTATAAAATAAACCAATTTAAATTATTTTAGTAACCCACCGTTTTTAAAAAAAATTATAAATTAAAGTGATTAATTCAAGACAGAAAAAACAAACATTCATGGAAAGAGAGAGAAAAGGTATTGTAAGACTAACCCTGAAGCTCAATATCTTAATAAAAATCTATAAATATCAATTCACATACTACTTTTAAATTAAATATTTTCAAATATTTTAATTAAAAAAAATTCTACAGATTTCTTAAATCAAATTCTTTCACTTTTATTCTCTAAACTAATTTTCTTGCAAAACGAAATACAACACAAAAACGTTATTTAAAAGAAGACTTTATGTTCATTGGATGAAGAAAAATTGTAAAGATTTTTTCCAAAAACATAGTTTCCATTGAATATGGTAAGCATCAATCGTTTGTACCATGCAAGTTTGGCACCACTCACACAGTCTTGTTAATTCAAAACAAATAATACGAATCACTAATGAATATATGGCTGACTTATTATATATAATGTGGCTGATTTATAAAATTATGTGGCTGTTTTATGAAACGAAAATAAATGTAACATTATCTCCAACAATTTTTCAACACCATGTGTAAGTGTTGTTTTCATTGACAGAGCATCTTCTCACCGCTCATTAAATCATCTCGTCATTATTGACCTAATCGATTCTAATATTCGAACGATTCAAAAAATTCTTGTGTTTAGAAAATACCTTGTTCATCGATTCTGCTATATGTGTTGTAGTTAGATTATATCTATCACCCGAAAAATGAACACGTGCCCACATTGTTACATCCGCTCTTTGGAGGTAGCCATAAAGTTCAGGGTTAATCTCATCGAAGACGGACTGAAATTCATCCATTCTATAACAATTTGTAGCTTTCTTGACCAAACAAAATAAATTTTCTCCTCTGAACCGTACTAGAATGTTCTTATACAATGATACGTGCAAATTCCACGAGCGGCTAATGGAAACACATTTCGAATTGCTTTTCCAATTGACTTATGTCTATCCGAGATTATAGCAAGACCCTTATCGTCAAGAACCACAAGTTTCAATTGCGTAAAAAACTATTGCTAAGAATCATCATTTTCAGTGTCAACCACACCAAACACTAATGAGAAGATCTGAAAGTTACCATCTTGAGCTAATGCTATAAGCATTGTCCCTTTGTATTTTCCATGGAGAAATATACCATCCACGACGATTACTTTGCACATGAAATGAAAGCCACTGATGCTCACACCAAATGCAATAAATAAATACTTGAATCTCCCGCAATCATTTACTTTAAGGCGAGTAAGTGTACCATGATTTTCCCTTCTTATCATGAGTAGATAAGAAGGTAAGTATTCATACCCCTTCTCAAGACTTCCCATATCAAACTCCCTTGCAAATCTTAATGTCCTATGGGCCTTTCAGTAATCCATCTATTAATTTTGGTAAATAAATCAGCCGTAATAATAGACTAAAAATAAGCAACAATAATATAAATAAATCAGCCTCAATAATATAAATAAATCAGCCACAATAATATAAATAAATCAGCCGTATTGTAGATGAAACAATGTGTTATCTTGATACCAAATTGCTTAGTAATAGGTACTCCGACATGTCTAGGCCAAACTGATGGATCAATGTCACCAATAAAATCCCCGTATATTGGTCCCAAAATATCTGGCATTGCTTGTCGAGATCGAGTAGAATGCTCAGTTACAGAACATGTGTGTTCTGAATCGTATAAGCGAATATAGAATTCTGAGGATTGCCCTTTTGTAGAAGCACGAACTCTCCATTTACATCCGTTAACCTAACACTTAAAGATGAGAATATCTGGACGTGATACTGGTACATCAAAATCAAATCGATCTCTCACCGTAAGAAGTTTCAGAAGTTTCTCCAACTCGTCTTTACTCTCGTATCGCTGCTCTACAATGGTATTTAGCAAAGATATATCTAACTTCGTAAACTCATTAGTTCCTTTCGTTTCTTTTATCGCAATATTCCGAGGCTTTTTCTTCGAAGGCAAAGTTGGTGAATCTTCATCTTCTTGTCGAGGCTTTCCAAATAAGCTGAAGTTATCATCATCAGATGATGCACCATCCGGGTTGTCAAAAATATTAAATCTACTGCCAAATTCGTCATCTTCGTCATCTTCTTCATCTTCAACTTCGTCTTTTTTTCCGTAGATTCCATCATTACTATCCATATTTTTGTAATCGTGTATCTCCTCAGATTTTGCTTGTTTACACGGATAGTCAAAAACTTCATCTTCATAACTCCCTCTATAATCTTCTTTGTTTTCTTCTATTAACTCCTCTTCTGAGACATGACTGCATGGCCGTTTCATCTTGTCCTTTGTTGTATCCTTCTAAATAACTTCACTACCCTCTTTCTCTGTAACCTCTATGCAAAGAGGTAGTAGTTTTCTCTTTCTTAAGCTTAGAAAACCTTGCAATTGACGAGAATTACATATATAAATCGATGGAGTATTCCGTACTATTTTTTTTCAAAGTCTTGCTTGAGAACATGTAGCTCAGCTGAATCTTACCGCTTTGCTCATCTAACCCATAATCCTGAACTACCATCTTCAGAAGATCGACGAAGGTTGTCTGTTCAGTGATGTATAGAACTCTACACCCTCTTTTGTCGGCGCTGAAGATATATCTATTTTTCAACATCCATTTTCCGCAAAAAAATAATAACATGGTCCATTGTTACCACTTGAAAGTTCAGATAAGATAGTAGATAAATAATGAAGAAGAGAGATGAATAGTGAAAAAAAGAGATAAACAACCGTGAAGAAGAACAATATGAAAGACGGCATCTAAACCTAATTAGAATAGGCTTGGAGCTGATGCAATTGCTGACATGGAAAATATGCCACCAAAAGAACAAATAAATCAGCCAGTATAAAACAATAAGTATGTCGTCACTGAAAGACTATTTAAATAATTATAATGGTTTTTAAAAATCGATCATTAAAACATATAAATCAGGTAAGAGAATTAAGTCGGCCGCAACATTGAGTAAATCTGTCGTCAAAAACATTATATTAAAGTAATTAATGTTTCGTTACTTAGTCAGCCGTTATTAACCTGACTTTTAAATTAATCGGCCATTTTATTGTAGATTCACGGTAAGTTGGTCACAATTAGGCCACATAAGTGAGCCGCCTACAAATAAATCAGCAAAATAAGTCAGTTGGATTATCGATAAATCAGTCACTAAAATTTATATCAGCCATGTAATAGCAATAAATCAGCCAAGAATTTCATAACTCGGTTGTCAGAATATAACTCAGCTGGTCGTATATAGATAAATCAGCCGATATCTCATAAATCAGTCAACTGGACAATAATTCAGCCATGTCGTGTATATATAAATCAGCCGATATCCCATAGATCAGCTAAAATCTAGTAAATGTGTCGTGTCTTCAGGTACATGCTTATAAGTCTGCCGTTCACTTAAATCAGCCACTTTTCTAATAAGTCCGCCTCAATTAAAAAAAAAAAAAATTGAAATCATGCACACAGCAGAATCCCAACTACTCATGATATCCATGTATGCTTCACCTCTTTGAGTCTGCTCTCACCAGCTTTGGCTCAATAGATCTATTTCTGAAATAGATCCCAGTACTGGTTTTATCCTATCAAAAATAGATCTACAGAAACAAAGGTGGTAGGTACATATCATGAGGGTCAACTACACTCTATCTGTCATAGCTAGAGTTTCAAGTGATGAACATGTGTTTTTGGTTGGAGTCACTACTGGCTTCAAACTTGTTTATATAGAACTATGAACAAACATAAAGGGAAAAATATCCTATATTTTTCTACTAAATATGTAAATGAGAGTAAAAAGGAAATCCAGCAAAAATACAACTTTTCCTCTCATCCAAGAGAATCTGGATTTTATATTTTTTTTCCGGATTAGGCTCCCATAAGGCATAAGATTGACTTCACTTTTTCTTCTGAATGCCTATCTGTCAATAGCTGACTCATAAAAAAACGTTTATCATTTTAAATTATCGTAATAATGTATTATTCAAAATAGAAAAGAAAATCTATTATTGAATTGAATTCTCTTTAGTTTTTTTTTTTTGGCTAACTTGTTTAGGGTTTTCTTCTCGACAATACCAGAAGCTTGACCTAAGTAGGAACAGTATTCCTCAGATATATATACGTGCTGCTGCTGAGATTCTCAAGAATGGTAGCTCTAAGATTTCACACGTTCTAACAGTTTTACATTGCCCTTCAATATCTGTTTTCCAGGCATGGCGCATGCGCAACGTGAAACTAGACATCAAAAGAAGTCAAGCAAGAGTATGTTGGTGATGACCAAGAATCATTACAAGGCATAGAGTTTGCGAGAGAGATCGCATTACCATCAGGCAATCTTCTTTACTCACTTGAGCATATTATTATTGGGGAAGATCTCAAGTTCACGAGAATTGTTGCCCGTGTTTGTATATTCTCTTGATGATTCCCTTAAATTTGGTGTATTTTTTAGTTTTTTATAGATGCTTTGGCATCACTGAGTCAAAGCGCTCATGCTAGCCTTCTGATATATAGTTTAGCTTACATCTCTGCAAACTAATGTTTACATTCATAATAATCATCAACTTTAATTTTCACATTTTATAGTTAGAGCTAGCGATATTTTTGAGAAGATGAACATCAACGTCGACTGTTCCAGCCCTATATACAAGCAGTGTATATAGTGCATGAGTGTTTTGTTGTCCCAGGAGCAAGTCATAGATCATACTCCATGTGAGGCTGATAGTTCAGAGTTTGATGACATGGTCAAAAATATGATGGGAGAGGTTAACAACAAGAATCCCGGTGTTCATAGCTAATGTACTTCTATATTTGTACCACCTCTAAATTGGATGAATTTAGGTACTAGATATACTCTTAATTACACGGATTATAGATCTTTGTTAGTTTCTTGATGGGTCTTAATTACTCTCTTGTTATGTAAGTTGTGGAAGATGATGTGTTGGAAGGGAGTTTATTGTGTCCAAAATGTAAAGCTAGGGTTGGAAGCTTTGACTGTCAAAGAGTTATTGTAGCTGCGGAAGCAAGATTGTTCCTGCTTTTCAACTTCAGATCAGCCACACTAATGTTATCACTATGAAAGATGACGAGAGAAGAAGAAGAAACATGAGAAGAAAAGTCTAGGATTGAATTTTGGTGAAGAAAGAGCGCTACTTTATTTTCTGTGCAGCTTAATGAGAAATATTATTAATGAAATAATCTTCTTGTTGGAGTTTGAGCCTTTGATCAAACCTGCAACAAAGAAGAAGCTTCATTAGTGAGAAGAAGAAGAGTAGAAGAAGAAGAAGAAGAAGAAGAGACGAAAAGGAAGAAGATGTCGTGACAAAGAGTCAACGACAAAAGAGAAGGAACACAAGTCAACAAGAAGTAGAAGTTGGGTTTTGTGTTAGTATGGTAATAAAAGGACTAATGGGGCTACAGACTAATGAGGCCCAATGAGTTAATGTGTTTAAGTATTAGTTAAGTTCTAAGTACTAGTAGTGTTATAGTTAGAGATTGCTTGTGTGAGTCTAGTAAGTAGAGACATGGGTGCAAGTATGGTCTAAAGTGTAGTAAGTAGAAGTAAGCTTCTATATCTATGTGTGTGAGAGTTGTAATGAAAAGTATCCATTGGATCCAAGTTATTATCTGTAGACAATTAAGTGTTAAAGTGTTTCTCTCTCTTATTTGCTCTCTAAAACACACGAACCAAATGAGTAAGAGAGAAAGAGTAAAACACTAAGCTAAAGAGTGAAGAGAACTAACCTCAAAATTGCAACACTTCTCTTTTTGGTTTTTGCATCGAATTATATCTATAGTTTGAGTATTGCGTTGATGATTTTTTGGGATTTTACCTTTGAATAACTGTAGTTTTAGATTTCCCGACATATATTTGATAAAATTACAGTTTTATCCCTACTGTACTAATATATTGACCAATATTTTTTTATAAACTATATTAATGTCGAATAAAATAAAAAATTTAATTCTTATTAATATGTGTGAAAAATCTAAAAGGACACTTACTTATAAATAAATGAAATATTTGTTTTCTTTGGGAAGCTTAGCTAAAAGGGATAATCTGACTTTATGTTTAGTTTTATGAAATTATATTTGGATTTCAAAATTCACGTTAAATTCTAATGGATTTGAAAGTAAAAATACAAAGATTAAAATCCTTACGCTCAACTTCATTAAACAATCTCAAATCTAATAACAACATACTAATACAATAATTTTGGAAAATTATTTATAATAAAACCATAAACCCCATAAAAAACGCTGTGTTTAAAATTTTAGCGGAATTATAGACGGAAAAGTTTTTTCACTAACGAATTTAAAGTTGATGAGATTTTTTCATTAAATATATAATTAAAAGTTTTTTTTTTTAAATTATCTTTAGTTGAGAAGGGAGAGGGGGTTTATTACTAAAAATCCTAAAAAAAAACTCTCTAAAAATAATTGTAACTAACATGAAATAATTAGTGGAATAAATTAAATAAATAAAATATAAATGTTGAAGAATTAGCCTAATCCTACGCTCTATCAGACTACTTCTTGGAACCTCCGATAGTCATTTAAATATCAAATTGGTTTATGTAGAAATCAGAACTAATGGTACAAAACTACAAATAGTGATCATGAATTTTCATGAGCAATCAAATTTTTAAACAAGTGATATATATTAAGTTACCAAGAAGAAGAAAATTTTGTTTTTATCATTATTATCCCGTGTTTTATACTAAACTTTAAAACCAAGTCACTTCTACTTTTTCAAGCTACCATACGAATCGTATTTAATTGCTTCACCAAACATCATAAACAAACTTAAAACACACACACACACACACATTACTTTTTAACACAACACATACAAACGGAACACAACCTCGCTCACATCAAACTCTCACTTGTCACTTTTATGTCCTAAGAAACTGAGCTTCAGCCTTCAGGGTTAGTCTATCAATGCCTTTTCTCTTTTTTTTTCCTCCCTTTCCATGGATTTTTTATTTTCTGTTTTCTTCAATAAGTCACTTTGATTTATAATTTCAACAAAATAATAAGTAAACAAATGTCGATAGATATTTCTTTCTGAGTGGATTCTTAGCTTGTATCGATTGGATTTATGTTATGATTCTCTGCCTCATTTTCAGACCAGCTGGTAAAAAAGCCTTTTGTTCTTTCTTTCTTTATAATCCATGTGTCGTTTTTTCATCGAAATTCAAAAAAATTTTAATATAAAATTATATTTTTTAAAGCTCAAAATGTTTTTAAAAACAAATTGAGTTTTAGATACGATCAACAGTTATGCTCTTCTCTCCTTTAATATCTCCATAATTTTGTAACAATCCGTTTGTGATGAGCTCTTTTTTTCTTCACAACCTCCTTCCTCGTTTTCTTCATTTTCTCGTGAAAAGAATTTGCCATTTGTGTTTGTTCTGATCATATTCAGCTAGTAAAAGACTCGCCATTTTACAAAGGTTTTGAAGCTTTTTATTTTCTATTTTCATTTTCATTTGGTTTGATCTGTTTTACTGAGATTCTATATTTTTTTTTCTCTCTGTTGTAGGAAATGAGAAAATGGACCACTGATGAATGAAGCAAACAAACATAATTTGATCGAAGCCTCTTGATCTATCTTTTTACCACAAAATACAATATCTTAGAAAAGAAACAAAAAGTTAGAGAACTATCATGTGATGTCTGGTTGATAGTTGGTAAGTGATAGCTATAATAGAAATTATAGTTTCCTTTGAACATTTTAGGTAGGGAGAACAAGAAAACTACTTTCCCGAGAAAACTCCCTTATTTTCTGGGGAAATTTTCAGTTACAAAGAGAAGTAAAAGACAAAAAGAAAGAACAAAAAGTGTGTTTGGTTCTTAGTGAGAAATTAGAGTTAAAGTATGAGCATGAAGTCATTAGAGAGAGTGATTTCAGAGAAGGCATTAAAGTTTGGAAATTCATTTCCATGTCAAATCTGTGTAGTTGGGTTTCTATGTGGAATCTGTCTCACTTCACTCTTCTTAGCTGCTCTCACTTCTCTTGGCACCTTCGAGCTCGCCGCCTTCTCCTTCTCCTCCTCTGCTTTTCCTCCATGCAATTCCACTTCTCAAATCATCAGTAAGTCTCAAGATTTTGATTTAGTAACTTTTTTGTTTTAGATTTATGGCTGAGTTGATTTAGTAACTTGTTTTGTTGTTTCATGTAATGAAAGATATGGTTGCAACCATAGACCGGAAACTGAATTGGAAGAACAAAGCTGAGACAGAAGAAGAATATGATGATGATCATCATCATGTGAAGCTTTTGGTTTCTGCTTGGGATAATTTATTACTAAACAATGAAGACTTCTTGAAGAAGGTAGAGATGAACAAATCAGATGTACCAAACGCTCCACATTTGGAGAATTGCGAGGAGAGGACACGAGTTAGGGAGCGTTTGGATACACGAATAGCGAATTGGACATTACCTCCTTGGGTATGCTTCTTTCTACTTCTTCTTTGTCATTCAAGAAACTACTATGATGAATGATCAAAAGCTTGTTTTTTTCCAGATCAATGGAGGAGATGAAGAGAACTATCCATTAACGAGGAGAGTGCAAAGAGATATATGGATTCATCAGCATCCTTTGGACTGTGAAAACAAGAGTCTCAAGTTCCTTGTAGCTGATTGGGAAACGCTTCCTGGTTTTGGGATTGGAGCTCAGATCGCTGGAATGACTGGTCTTCTTGCAATTGCTATAAACGAAAACCGAGTGCTCGTTACAAATCACTATAACCGAGCAGATCATGATGGTTGCAAAGGTACACAATGATTTAACTAATCAACTAATAATCCTTAAGATAGAAATATCTTCTTGGTTAAGAAGAAGAACCAAATTCAGATTTTGAATTTTGTAATTTATGTTTGTTTGGTTGCAGGTTCTTCTCGAGGAAGCTGGTCTTGCTATTTTCTACCGGAAACGTCAGAAGAGTGTCGGAAACGCGTGTTTGCGGCTGTGAAGAAGAGAGAAGCGTGGGAGAGTGGGATGGTTACAGGGAAACAAAACTACAGCACAAAGAAGATTTGGACTGGGCCAATACCAAAGCTATGGGGCAAGCCTTGGAGTTCTATGAAGCCTACTACAGAAATCAACGGAAGTTTGATTCCCAGTCACCGGAAAATGGATCAAAGATGGTGGAGAGCACAGGCTGTGAGATACTTGATGAGATTTCAAACAGAATACACTTGTGGTTTGATGAATGCTGCTCGAAATACCGCTTTTGGAAAAGAAGCTGTGGAGATGGTTCTCTCTGCAGGAGATTGGAGAAAGAAGAAGAATAATATTAAGACAGAGATTGAGGATCACGTGTGGTCGAACCACAAGCCGTGGATTCCGAGGCCAATGCTGAGCGTTCACGTGCGGATGGGAGACAAAGCGTGTGAGATGAGAGTCGCGGCTTTAGAAGAGTACATGCGGTTAGCTGATAGGATCAGAGAACGGTTTCCAGAGCTCAACAGGATCTGGCTCTCTACAGAAATGAAGGAAGTTGTGGACAGAAGTAAAGATTATGCCCACTGGAGATTCTATTACACGAAGGTGGAGAGACAAGTCGGTAATAAATCGATGGCTGAGTACGAAGCTAGCCTCGGAAGAGAGATGAGCACTAACTATCCTCTGGTTAACTTCTTAATGGCTTCAGACGCTGATTTCTTTGTTGGAGCATTGGGTTCTACCTGGTGTTTCCTCATCGACGGTATGAGGAATACCGGTGGGAAAGTCATGTCCGGTTATCTCAGTGTCAATAAAGACCGGTTCTGGTAAACTTTACTGGTTCAGCTATGTACAGAACAAGACTCCTCTCCTTATTTCTTCATCTGTTGTACAAAAGAGTTCTCAGTATCATTAAGGAAGGTTTAGTATCGTTTGGTTCATAAACAGTTCAGAGCAAACTCGAACCAACGAAACCGATTCTAAAGTAAATTTGAAGATCAAAGTGAACAGAGCAAAATGGCTGTTCCTTATAGCAAACATGTTCCTTAAGAATTTCACAAATAAGGAAACATTACTATAAAGATCAATAGCAATAACACAACCAACCTTTTCTCATCTAAGTGACATCCTGTTTCTTCAGGATGACTACTCGATTACTCTTGCCGTTTCTTGATTGGAAACGGGAACTCGAGTCACTGGCTTTTGAAGCAGCTTGTTTCTTCTTCCTGATTATAGCTTTCTTGGCTTTCATTCTGCGTTTCTTCTCAGCTGTATCGACCCATTTGTAATCCGATGGTATGAGGAAAGGGTCGACTTCAGTGTCCTTGAAGCGGTTATTATCGTTGTCACTTGATTGGCCACCACCACGAGCACCTTTCATCCACGACATCCATGATGCTGATGATGAATTCTCTGATGACTTTGCATCATGAAAAACCGGGCTAGTAGGAGGCGTTGAGAATTCCTCAGCTGGTTGGAGCTCTTCAAATTTAGTAAAAGTGACAAGAATACGAACGGTTGGAATAAGGGGGATTGCAAGCTGTATAACGAGCAGACAAAACCCGATAAGCAAAACATAAGATTAGCTGAAAGGGAAATTCATTAGAGGGCAAAAGAATTTACCTTGACAGGGAATGTTCCTGCGGGAAGTTTTATGGTAAGGAGCTCTCTGAGTCTCCTCACGGCTTTGACCTTATTGGCTAATATATCGAGAAGCGGAAGAAGTTCTTCGGTCTTGAGAGGGAAATCAGGTGTTAACCACAATACAGGTCTTAACCCTTTCTTGTATTCGCTCTCATTTTTTTTCTTCTTGGCACCGCCTTTGTCCTTTCCTTCCTTGGTATTATCAGATGACGATTTTTGGCTTTTCCCTTTCTCTTTTTGGTTTCCCTCTTCTGGTGCCAACTTCGAGCCTTTCTTGGGCTTTGTTGTTGTATCTTCACTACCATCTTGACCAGGTTTCGAGCCTTTCTTATTCCAGCCAAACCAGCCTTTCTTGTCCTTGGGAGGAGCACCATTAGCTTCTCCTCCTGAACCATTTTCCTGGTGATTGTTAACACCATTCTCTTCATCTTCAACAGCATCAGAGTTTCCCATCCGCAAAGCTGAATCCAATTGCTTTCTTTCCTCAGACGTTAATACATCTTCAAAACCGTCATTCTCGGCGCCATTTGCCATTCTCTCTTCATCAACAGCAAACAGTTCTTCATCAGTCATTGCACCTGGAACCCTTCTTGATTTCACGCTCACCATCACATGAAGCATGTCATACACTTTCGCTTTCCAACTCCCGACCATTTCTGTCCTCTCTTGCCGTCTCCAATTCAAGTGAGGAACTAAATCAGCCTGAGTGACATCAATGCCAGGCCTATACATGTTAGTCTGAGACATTTGTGTGACTTCATGAGCAACTTCGGCTTCCGTCGGTTGCGTACCTGCCCCTAGCAAAGCGTTTGTCACTTCTTTTTCCTTGTGAAAAAGAACAATCAAAGAACCAGGAGGTAGTGCTATTTTCCCATCTTCGGACGCGTAACCCTCTCCTAGAAAGAGAAATGTCTGATCTGCTCGTTGGATACGGAACCCATCAAAACCTGCAAGAGTCATATCAGCACGGAGATTCGAACCGCGCTTCCATATCCGGTAAGTATCCGAGGGAGCAATACGACTTATAAAAGGAATAACCGAGCTCTCAAAATGAAAAGTAATCTCCATATAAAAATCACGAATACGAGATGTCGAAGCAGTTATCCGAGGAAGTCTCCTACACCATTTAGCCCAAGCAAGAGGCTGATAATGCCGCGCAATAATCAAAGCAATCACCTCCTCTCTAGTACAAACCGCTTCTTGCAACGCACTCCAGCCATGCTCATTCTGCAGACTCCAATCTGCTCCAGCAGCCATCAAAATCTCAGCAGAGATTAGATCTTTTAAACGAACAGAAAGATGCAAAGGTGTTTCACGGCCAGGAACATCGCGACGATCAATAACAGCAGTAACAGCATCAGCACGAGCCTCAGCTTCTAAAGACTCAGCCTCGTTATTAACCTCACCAGGTTTAGCTAATTGAGGAAGTTCCATCACGATTCGCCTAAGCGCGGCATGATCATGAAGCACAACAGCTAAATGTGCAGGACTATGAGTATACTTTGAGTAATCTTCCATGAAGGCTCCAATTCTGTTTTTAGTTTCTTTCAAGTTTTATTTTTCCTCCTCCATTACCAAAAATCAAAGAACAAAAACCCTAGAAACGAGAAGATCTCTCTCTTTACCTTCTTCACATAAGCTCAAATCAAAGCTCGAATATATAAATAACAAACCTACAGATTCCAAAGAAGGAATTTTCATCAATTTTTAATTGGCGAATATTTCAAAAAAATTTCCAAATCTAACACCAAATTAACGCATTATCTTTAAGCAAAGTTGTGAGTTTATCAGAGATTCATGAGAAACCAGCATTAGCGATATTTACACATGTCTCTATACTTTTCCTTTTTCTATATTCATTCAAACAAAATATGAAGAAGAAGAAGAAGCACCTGAGAAGGTTTGAAACACCGAAGCCGCCTGATTCCGATCTAAAAACACGGAGGAGACGAAGAAGAACGGTTGAAGAATGATGGTTCAGCGAAGAGTTCGATCTAGCGATTAGGAACTTAGTTCGCCATTAATGCCTCAGAGCTTTTACTCTGATCTCTCTCAACAATTGAAATCTTCTGATTGCGACCATTTGTTTTTTTTTGGTTTTACGGTTCTGTGGAGGAAGGACTTTTGATTACCCTTGGGTTTTCTATTTATTTACGACTTTACCATTCTGATTTTCTACCTTTTTTTTTTTTTTTTTCTCTTTTTCGACATTTCCAGGTTGGCTGGTTCGGTTTAAGATTTCTTTTAAAAATCTTCAAGGTAACAAAACCGGATTATCTTTTACATGCTCTCAAATCTCAATTACCTCAAAATTTATACAACATTCAGTTTTTCTGACCCAAAATGTTAAAATCAACTCCACAACTAGGACATCCTTGTGCTGTGAATGAAATCATAGTTCTACTAATATTATTATGAATTTAAATTTTATATAAATAAACTAAAAATGTTAAATGTTACATCAAACGTCATTGTAAAACATCATTAAAAGAACAAATTTATTTGTCTCATTAAGGGTGATATAGGTCACTTGTAATTTAAGGGTTAGAATCTATTCTCAAGATTTGTAAGAATCATTAAAAAAAACTTAGATACTAGGTTACTTGTTTGACCAAAATTAAAATAAAATACTAGGTTACTTTGGTTAAAAATTGGATTAATTACAATCATTTATACTCTCTCTGTTTCATCGTTTTATGCTTTAACTTTTGTTTCATAAAGAATATTGTTTATTATTATTTCTAATGCAGATTTTTACCTAAATCTAAATTAACATTTGTAGCATATCGTATAAAAGAAATTTACTTCTTCTTTTTTAGTTAGAGAGAAAAATGTTAGAAAGACATATTCATTTTATAAAATTCTAAATTGCATTACATTCTAAAATTCCAAATTCCAACTAAACTAAAATAATTTAACACTTAACAGTCAATAAACATCCCAAATCTAACAAAAGTCAAAAATCCGAAATCCAAATAAAATCCTAAATCTTACAAATTTAGCATTCCAAAATCAAAATCGTAACAACTTGAACTTTTTTAAAAATTATAACTTGATGAACTTTTTTTCCAAATTCCAAATCTAAAGTAATTCAACCTAAAAATTATACATGGAAAAATCATTTAATTTGGATACCAATTGCAAATGATTTGATGATGCATAATGATAATGAATTCGAAGAAATTCAAGTTGTTACGATTAAAAGGCTTAGAAAGCTCAATTAAAAGGCTTGGAAAAGCTCAATAACTTAGAATTGATGTGTCGTGATTTTGAAAGTTTTTACTTGTGATTTCATAAATCTTTTTGAGTCTTTTATTTATTTATATTTTTCATAAATAATGGAAATTAGGCCAAAAAAATAAAAATATTATTTCAAATTCAAATTTTTTTGCCGAATTTATATTATTTATGAAAAATATAAATAAACATCAAATAATAATTTTAAAAAAAGTTCAAGTTGTTACGATTTTGATTTTGGAATGTTAAATTTGTAAGATTTAAGATTTTTATTTGGATTTGGGATTTATGATTTTGTTAGATTTGGGATGTTTATTGACTGTAAAATGTTAAATTATTTTAGTTTAGTTAGAATTTGGAATTTTTAAAATGATTTATGGAATTTGAAAATTTTTAAAATGATTTATGGAATTTGAAATTTTTTATTTGTTTGGTTTTTATAATTTTTTTTAAAAGTTGAAGTTGTTGTTAAATTTTTGAGAAATTGCCAAAAAAACTTCAACTTACGTTGACTAGCCAAAAAGACATAAACTTTTTCGCCGTTAAATATATTGTTAAATCTGCTAACGGTGTATCTATTTTGGTCAATCAACGATAATATTGTTGATTTACTCGAAAATCAATAAATGTTTAAAGTTTTTTTGGCAATTCAAAATAAGTTTGGTCTTTTTGTTTTGCCAAGTTCCCGTTATATAATTCATTGCTTTGCTGGACAATCGCGAAGGTGAGTTAAAAGTAAATTATTATATATATATATATATATATATATATTCTTATTTACGTTAATTACGTTTGATTGTGCATTTCTAAGAAGACAAAACAGTCGGGACCTAAATGTTGCGTTTTTGTTTTAGTGCTTGTAACGCCACTGAGTATATGATGAGGTCTAAAAAGCTGTCTAGGAAATGTATGAATTTTTTAATTTTTTTTTAGTTAAGAGTGGCATTTATATATCTCTTTATGATGTAATAAACTAATCTACTTTCTAAAAAAAAAGGCATTGATTTCACAATTCTTAACAACTGGAGGACATGATGAAATAAGAGGGTTGGCTACAAAGAAAAACAAACACAGAGATAGAAACTTTAGTACAGTGAATGCAATGCAGATGAAGGAGGACCTACCAAGCGATTATTAATAAATAGAATTCTGTAAAGCTAAAACGATAGGAAAATTATAAACAAATCCAAGCCAACAAGTATGGTACTCAACAGAGGATGATGATACTACCGGCTATTTTACTTGAGAAGATGATACTCTTCCTGAAATGATCGATGACCTCAGAAACATTTGTTGAAGCAGATGATACTTTTGTGATTTCCCTTTTCCAGAGATTTTACACTTGTATTCTGCATCATTTAACTAATATCATGAGACAACAACATTTGCACAACCTTTAGCATTCACTGGTTTTATCTTCTAGACAATTTCCATTTACTTACCTCTATGAACTCAGAAAGGAGCCTCTAGTGACGACTCATCCCAAACCTCAGCACTTCCATTAGATGCATCTTCAACATCTTCTTCCATTGAAAGCCTTATATATTCTCTATGTGCAAAACGGTCCCACTCTGTCAATGTAGGGTTCTCACGCTCCTGTTTCCGTTTGACATTTTTGAAAATGGTATAAGAGGCTCATGGTGTCAAAAACCAAGCAAGGTTGAATATGAGACCGAGAAGTACCTGACGAATGAGGAATGGATCCCTTGTTTCAAATGCCATAAATTTGTTTAGATTAAACAGGATGTTGAAGACGTTTCCAGAGAGCTTCGAGCCTTTCAAGTCATGCAGGGTTATGTAGGTTTCATCCTGTGACGGGTAACAAGAAACAACACAAACAACGAAATTGTAAGAGTCGAAAGAAAAACTGGGAACATTAACTTCTTCCGTGACCATTTTATAGTTTCCTTTGATATAGAAAAGCTTAAGACTATAAATAATAACCACAATAGCATGAGACATGTTGTTGAACCTCTGGTCCGATCATATCAATCATCTGGCATAAGATATCCTCAAAAAGAACAGCCTCTTGCGCCATGCACTCCATTCGATGCAACTGCTCCTCATAAAAGAATTGCATCTCATTTCGCGTAACAATCCCATTACAATCCAAGTCTATGCACTTAAACCTAGTACGATATATATTAGTGTCAGATTTAAACACTCAAAACTCTATCTCTGGCACTTTTGGATCCTTAAGTCACAGCGCTTACCAATATTCTAAACTAGGCTCTGACGATTTATCTTCTTCTGCAAGTATGAAATAGACAAAATCCTCATACCCCATTTTCCCTTCAACTTTGCTAGTGAATTTCCTAGCAACCTGAGTAGAAAAAATGTATTATCCATGATGACATAAATCTTGAAATATGAATAACATGTTCAAGTAGTAGCATTAAAAATCATTCTACAAGATCTTAAACAAAACCTGGGAGAATATTCTGTCGACAATCCGGTAAGTAAGAGCATGGTTTCCATATCTCATAAGATTTTCTTTGTCAATCAAGAAATCATGATCCGTGTCCAGCTCCCAGAACTTGCAGTATATGACATAGAAATGCTCATACGAGAAGTATCTAGTTGCCAAAGTAAATAGAAAAATGTTGATGTCAAATGTACAAAACCACATGTACACACACTAGCACGGATTCTTTTTTCTCGGTACCTCAACACTTTGTTGATATCTTCTTCTTCGTCAGCATGTCGCATTGCATCAATTAAGTTTCCCCTTCTAAGCTCCCTAAATGTAATTCGACCATTTCCAGATCTATTTATGTAGTAAAATATTCTGTAGGTAACAGTCTCGGCTGGCACCATCAAAATATAAATTGTATCAGACAAAACTGCATCCTTAAAAAAACAACTTTCATTATCTTTAACAGTAGCAGCAA
This sequence comes from Cardamine occulta, assembly GCA_028015245.1. Classification (NCBI taxonomy): domain Eukaryota; kingdom Viridiplantae; phylum Streptophyta; class Magnoliopsida; order Brassicales; family Brassicaceae; genus Cardamine; species Cardamine occulta. The sequence continues at coordinate 8,364,595 of CM051383.1, read as the reverse complement.
ATACCAAAGAATGTGGACTCCAGACATGGTAAACAATAATAATGTACACCTAATGACATTACTAACTGACACATGATTCATAAAGCACTTCCCCAACAAAAAAAATAATGAAGTAGGCAAAAGAAGAAATATTAGCTTATTGAACATATAAAATCCATACAGAATATGAGAGTAATGACACATTATCATCTCCATGCATCAATTATCAAAATTATCTTAGTTATCTAGTAAAACGATTGAAGTGGTAATCATCTGAGAGATTTAGGTAAGACATCATACCCCACATAGAACAGTCTTATTCACTTAATCTTCTCCACTAGCATGGTAGCTAACCATATAGTTCGAAGAATAAAATGTACAACCAAAGTCCCTCTCAATTACTAAGCACCATAACTCAAGCAATACCAAGAGCGAAATGAAAACATGAGATAAAATAGAAAACTGACTAATATGTATACGAAGTTGAGACCTAACCATATCTCTCTTGGAATTCAGGTGTGGTTTGTAGGAACTCTAGCCCAGGATGTGTCGCCAACAGTTCTTTAAGTAGTGGTTTGAAATCATCCTGCCAGAAAAAAAAAAGAGTTGAGAATTGAAAATGCAAATGAAAAGAGCAAGGAGATCGTACAATTAAAGCGCTATTGTGACTGAAGATGCCAGTCAAAAGAAAACTACCTTAACAATGAAATTCTGATTTTGCTGCTTTAGGATCTTAAAGATTTGGGTCGTTGTATCCATTATCAACATGTTCCCATTCACCCAATAATCAATAAATGCTTCTCTGCATAATCAAACACTAATAACTGTTATACTGGGTTGTTCAAAAATGTGATCACCAAGCTCATGACAGTGATAACATATAAGATTCATACAAATAGCATAGACACACACACCTAGTAACAAAACCTGTATTATTAACATCAATCTTCCTGAAAAGTGAAGTAGAGAAGAAAGATGGGAGCTTGCAGATTTCTCTGGTGACTAGTTTGAATTCTGAGTATTGAAAAGGGAACAAAGTTGAAAAGACAATCCACAAACGTATCACATCAATTATTAGAAAACTTATGACTACTTACCTTCCACCTGCAGTCCATCCAAGTGACCATAGAAAAAGTGGTTGATTCTAAACATACATTGCTCTTTTACCTCGCTTGGAGGTGGACGACCATTTTGAAAATAAAACTAAAATCATTAAAATGTTTAAAATCAGTCTTTATACTCCATTAGTATATAAAATAAATAATACACTTATTAAAACTTGAAGAAGCAGTTTAAAACCTGAGGCATTGGCTCTTTAACAGGCTCGTTCACTACTTTTAGCGAAGAACCTAAGTTAGAAGGGCCTCGTTGTTTCGTTGTACGCGGTGAACCACAACTCCTTGGTGAAAGCGGAGGAGCACTTCCCGCAGGAAACATAGATGGTATAGAATTACTAGTTGCAGAATTCGAACCAGATGCATTTCCAGTAACATTTAAAGGAGCTCCAGCTATAGCATCATTAACCAATGATGCAATCTAGAAAACCAACCAAATAAGGTACAAGCACAGAAAATTTTCAGATTCTGCTATCAATTACTAACACAATCAAAGATTCAAACTTTACACCAATTCTCAAGAAATCTAATCTAACGCCGATAAAATTTACTAATACAATCAAAGATTCGAACTTTACACCAATTCTCAACAAATCTAATCAAACTAAGATACAATTACTAACACAATCAAAGATTCGAACTTTACACCACTTCTCAACAGATCTAATCAAACAGAACAGAGCTTAGATACAGTTACTAACTCAATCAAAGATTCCAACCTTACACCAATTCTCAATAAATCTAATCAAACAGAAAAGAGCTTAGATACAATTACTAACACTAAGATTCGAACTTTACACCAATTCTCAACAAATCTAATCTAACAGAACAGAAATTAGATACAATTACTAAAACTATCAAAGATTCGAACTTTACGCCAATGAAGCAGAACAGAACTTAGATACAATTACTAACACAATCAAAGATTCTAACTTTACTCTAATTCTCAATAAATCTAATCGAACAGAACAGAGCTCAGATACAATTACTAACACTATCAAAGATTCAAACTTTACACCAATGAAGCAGAACAGAGCTGATATACAAATGGGAAAGAAAAAAACGAATCGAGTTACCTGACGATGAGCTTCAGGAAGAGAAAGCCATTGATCGAAGAGCTTCTGAGTGAATCCAGGTTTTGAATTCAGAACAAATGGAGACATCTCTTGAAGCTGCAACAAATCTGCATCTACACAAGCCATGTCTCCGGGAACAATCGCATCAACCATACTCATTTTTATTCACGTGATCCAATCAATCAATCAGGAACTTTGATGAAATCGAAGAGACGCAATGAGAAATTTAACTGATTTTGAGCTTGTAAAAGTGAGACGAAAGTAGAGATCTTTAAGAAGACATTGAATCAGGTTTTAGTCTCCTTCTCCGATTCCGATTAAGGAAGGAGTGTATAAGTGATTGGGAAATGCAACAAGGAAAAAAAGTAAAGTATTTTTGTTTTTTTTAAAGGAAAGCGATCCAAATACAGGAAACAAAATAAAATAACGTTTCGTTGACAAAAGAATACTAGTATAGACTGAAATCTCTATAAATTAATAAAAAATTTTAGTCATAAACTAATATTTTAACTTATATAACATTTTTACAAATTAATAAAATAATAAAATATTGTAGTTCCAATGTTATATTCTTTTTTTTTTGGCCAAACTCAATTTCCATTAACAACAATGTTTAAACTCTAGAAAGGAGCATACACCAAGACATAAAAGAGTCTAATAAAAAACAACCAACATGAAAGTTAGGTAAATGGAAGTATTAAAAGCAATAAACGAAAGTTGGATAAATGGAAGTAAGTGACTTATAGTAATTAACTAATCTCTCCGTATCTAATTGATTATATTTCTAAAAAAAAATTTGTTTTAAAAAGATACAATTTTTAACTTTTCTATGTAATTTTTATTAGTTATTGATGATGGATTATAAAGTTCAAGACAAATAATTGAATACTATTGGTTTAGAATGGTTGAAAATTATTAATCACACTAAACAATACATTTATAACCAGCTTTAATGTGTTTTTTAATATATGTGAAAATGGTAGAAATAGTATCAATTAGAAACAGAGGAGTATAATTTTCCATGCCAAAATCCATTCCCAACACATACATTATATATACTTAATTACGACATTACCCTCTGATTCACTTATATAAAAACACTAGAACAACATCTTCTAAAATGCCAAGCCCCATATAGAAGTATTCGATTAATCTTACTTTAAAAATGGTTTTTCTCAAAACCCTCCCTCTAATCTTCTTCTTTGCATTTCTAATCCTATACTTTGTGTTTCCAGCTGATGCAGCTACAATCACAGTGAGGAATAATTGTCCATATGTTGTTTGGGCTGCTGGAACACCTGGCGGTGGGAAGCGACTCGAAACAGGTGGTATATGGACTGTGAATGCTAATCCAGGTCCTGTCCAGGCTCAGATTTAGGGTCGTACCGACTGCAATTTTGATGCCTCTGGTAGAGGTAGTTGCCGTACTGGAGATTGTGGTGGTCTTCTCGAGTATACGTCTTATGGACAACCACCAAACACTTAGAGTATGCACTCGCACAATATGCAAACCAAGATTTCTATGATATATCAGTAATAGATGGTTTCAATATTTCAATGGAGTTTAGCTCTGCTTCTGGAAATTGCAAAGTCATTAAGTAAATATATATTCTATTTCTTGAAAACGAATCTATCCACTCATTATTAATTAGTTTTGAATTAGAATCACGTATATAATTTTTATGAAAGAAAACAAAAAGTCTCATGTATTGCTATATTATATTTTGTATATTTAGATGTACCACAAATATTGTAAAAGATTGTCCAGGCGAAGTAAGAAAGGATAATGCTTGCAACGGGCCGTGTCCAAAGTTTAGGAGGGAGGAAGATTGTTGCAACATGAATAAAAACTGTGGACCAAGCCCACTCTCTAGTTTTTTCAAGCAATGGTGTCCCGATGTGTATACGTACCCTAACGATGGTCAAACCTGCCAGTTCGCTAGCCCCAACTGGAAATAACTACAATGTCATTTTCTGTCCTTGAATGAAATGATCATCAACATGCAATATAGTAGTAATATGATCAATGATTTGTTCTGAATAAAATCGAAGTTGATGTAACTGACATGTTTCATCTAGCTTCTTAATATGAGGATGTTATGTTCTGGTTATATTTATCTACTCCTTCTCGATCGTTTTCTACTTTTCTTATGATGACTTAAACATGGAATGGGGATTTGAATGTCTGTGATATTTTTATTTTCTCTACTTTTAAATATTTTAAGAAGTTTAAAGCTATATATGGAATATGGACCCATCCACAATTCCACACATAACAAAATAAAAGAAGTGATGGGCGATATGATGGAAATTAGTCTTGGTAAATAGTGCCGACAAAAAAAAAGTCTCGCCAAACTGAGGTCAAAAGAAAACTGTTGTGTATACTCAATCAATGCACCCATCACTAGCTCAGCTGACACAATAACATTGCGATAATGCTTCATCAGCCAGTAGTAACCTACTAAAATGATAACATCACCATCAGCTGGTATCTAAACATGCTCCACACCTCCAAAAAGCGGGCTCGGGTACTCCTGACACATTGCATATAATACTAGATTATATGCTGAATCCGTTTCATATTTTGTGTACACATAAGCTGTGTCCAAAAAATCCAATGTAGCCAAAAGCTCCTTGATGTTATAATCTAGAGTATGTAAATCAGCTCTATCATATGTCTTTGGTCCACTCTCCAAATGGTCAAAATAGATCAAACATATTTTAACCAACCTTGTGAGCTTACATTGTATTACTGAAATCCATTGAAACAACTCAACCAACCTTTGAGCCTCAGATCCTCCCACATGGCTCTCGTACATCTAAACCCAGTCATTTCAGCAAACTTAGCTAAATTTTGTACCTTTCCCTCAGATAATACCTCCTTCAAATCATTTGGTACCTTTAGAAGTAGTGGCTTACTAATAGTATAAAACTTAACCTTTACCTCTCTCACAATCCAGTTAACTCCAAAAGATAGATCAACAAAGTCTATTACGCCATAAACTGCTTTACCTAACAAGTTAGCTCTTAGATTGTAATCGATAATCAAATGCTTTGGTCGAGGCAGAGGACATAGTGTTCTGGAAAGGAAAGGGAGATAGTTTCAAAAGGAAATTTAGCTCAAAGGAAACATGGGAAGCTACTCGAGACAAAAAAGCCAAAGGTGGAGTGGTATAACTAAAGGCCTATGGTTTTCACACGCCACCCCTAAATTTGCTTTTTGATCAGAGACAGTGTGAGAAAGAGAGAGACGCTCATTTAGCAGTTCAATCCAAGAGAAAACACAATGATGTCTAAAATGTGCGACTCTCTGTAAGTATTCTTGTTGATCTTTTACGATACTTGGTAGCATTTTCTCAACTCTCAAGTGATTTCATCACAGTCTTGATTCTTTGCAGAGTTCAAACCGAGTTCCGGTTTGCTTGATTGATTCGGTTATCTTATCTCCGGCTGGCTTGAGTTGTGTGTGTTGAAGAATGAAGGATTCATCCTCTCTTTATGCCATGGATAGTGAAATGGGCTTTCAGTTCAATGTAAGCCCAACTTGAGAATAGGCTCAACATTTCTATTTCTAACCATGTAATGTAATAACAATCATCAAGATTGCAATTCTATATACTTTTTCTTAATTTCCTCCTAATAAATCTCATATAGCCACGTCATATGTAACAAGGAACATATTTAAAAAAAAAAAAATATATCATATAACGTTGCGGGAGTATGATGTCAATGAGATATTTAGATGAAAACAAAATTTTGGAATATATTTTAACCGTTTTATTAATATACATATTATTTGCAGTTTGTGGAGTATGAGAAGATGATTTATCTTGATGGAGATATACAAGTGTATAGCAATATAGATCATCTTTTCGATACTCCTTCTGGTTTCTTGTACGCCGTTAAAGATTGTTTTTGTGAAGGAAATTGGTTCAAAACTCCTCAATACAAGATCGGCTACTGCCAACATTGTCTGGAAAAAGTGACATGGCCGGTGGAAACTTACGGTCCTCCGCCGCCATTGTACTTTAATGTTGGCATGTTGGTTTTTGAACCACATCTTGACACTTATGAGGATCTCATTTGAACTTTCCAAGTCACTACT